>CAXIPT010000028.1:188244-264249 GCA_964030475.1 Tethya wilhelma
CACACACTCACAGAGTCCTTCTATTCTTCCATTCTTCCTCTACCTTACATCCCTCCTGTCTCACCCCAGCTCCACACTGGCCCTGCTCTACTCCATCCCTGGCCTGGCCACACACAGGCTAACATCAGTGGCTGTGAGTAACACCATCATGACTCTAGGGAGGACCTCCTCCCTTCTACCGGTCTCCATACGACTGATGGCCAAAGCCTGGAAGCTTCAAGACCATCTCTTTCCTCTCGTAAAGGAGCTCCTCTCTCGTCCTCTACCCTCCACACTGAGCGATCCACTCACCAGAGAAGTTGCTTTGGCACGGGCAGCAGTGATTCAGGATATTTGCATTACAAAGTATAGTCCCAGTGACCTCATTCCCAGGCCTTCATTTACTTTTGCCATTAGAATTTTTTGGTGAAGAAGTCCTGAAATGAGGCAGTACTACTAGTTTTTCTAGCCTCTGTATCCAGGCTTTCTCTTTTGACCTTACATAAAGGGGAGAGCCTGGGTATGATGCTAAGTTTTTTCGCATTGATTTTATTATATAGTATGTACAGCTGCAGTGGATAACTATTGGCTGTTTATTTCTCTTTAGAGCTGAACAACACGGAGAGGAGATGCTCAGCTTGATATCTCTCATATTGTCTTCTGGATCACATGATCCGTTGCCCGTTGCCATGGTAGTTGAAGGTCTGGTGTCCCTCTGTAATGCGGATGTGATTGATGTGGTCACACTGTGGGGAGTGGTGGGAGCTAGACTGGGCCATGACACCAGGTTAGAAGACCAGCTACTGCTGGCATTCAAGACATCTCTGGTGTTATGATTGCTCATGCTATTTTGTGTTAGACCTGTCGTTGTACAAAGTTTGTGTCAGCTTCTTGAGTTGGCTGCTGATTTGGATACTGAATCGAGACACTCTAATAAGGTATGGAGATGTAATTATTGCAGGGTCACATTTTATCTACCTCATTTCATTATACTTTGATCAGTCATTCAAAACAACAGCTCTAAAGCTCTTGTGGAAGTTTGCACTCTCCCAGGTATGGTCTGAAGCATGTTATTATTCGTGCTCCTTATGCAATGGTTTGACTGACTGTTTTCGAGTAGGAGAAACACAGTAGCTCAGCCGCCTGGAGAGCTTTGAAAAGCTTCAAGCTAGACGATTTCCTATTGGATAACTTACCTACTCAAGTAATGATTTACATCTATTTTCCATGACACAAAGTTCAGTTGCGTTCTCTTCCAGGCTTGTGCACTACTGAGACAAGGAGCCCATGAGGAGGAGAGCAGTGAAGGACAAGACCCTACTGCCTCACCTCCTCTACTGACTGGGAGTCAATGTGTTCAGCTGCTGCAATGGGTGCCCCTAGAGTCCCTCGGTGATTACAGTGAATTCCTCTCTTCTCTTCTCGTGGAGGAAGTGAATGAGACTGGGCGTGGTGTCATTTACTCTGCTCTCAGAGAAGCCCAGATGCCGTCACAGTTTGAGAGGTTGCTGGAGGGCACAGTTGAGTCACTGCCTGGTGTGTGCACTGCACAGACACACAGAGATACCACACCTGCTGGCTTGATCAATGGTTAGTTAGTCAGTTGGGAATGCTGGTGCTGTTAAATCACCATCAATGCAGTCAATTTCTTCAGCAATATCACTTTGTACAGCTCCTTTAATTCTAACTGGCTTATCCAATAGTTTGAACTTTGTGTTGTTTACTCTGTGTAGTGTCTTTGTTGTTTTTAATGTTTAATTTTTACTCTAGCTACTTTGATGTCGGTTTATGGAAGATCATTGAAAGAGAAAGAAAGTCAGAGTGCTAGAAGACAGCACTTCAATGAACACTTGAAACGGTGCTCAGCAAAGCTGGAAGTCTTTCTCAAAGATAGCTGTTTGTCTACCCACCTTACAGTTGATGGTACAGGTGGTGTTGCCAGCAGCTGGATGGGCCTCTCTTGCCTCCATCTAAGCCAACAGTGGATCTTGTTTGCAGATGCTGTGTGTAATGCTTATTACCAGGTACATTAAGTATTATAATATGTTTAAGGTGTATAGGCTTCACTTGGACCAATCCATGATGTGTGTCTCTTTCCTTCTAACTATTGTTTTTCCTCCTCTGTTTTGATAGCTCCATCTGTTGGATATTTGCTCAGTATCAGTTCAAGATGATCCTACTGCTAATCCTGTTTTCCAAGAAAAGCTTGCCGAATCCCGTATATGGTAAGAGTACTACTTGGCAGATGTCACCTTCCATTATTGTTTCAATGAACCCAGGTCAGTGGATCAAGTACTGGGGAAGCTTCAAGAGTATGTCAAGTAAGTCTGGAAATAGTTAAGACTATTGTCAGTTCTTGACTCCATGTGCATGTATTCAAAGGAGAGACCCCAGCTCCTCTTCCAAGGTCTTCATGTGTCTTGTGGGTGTGGTTTCCAGTGCCGTCAAGAAGAAGGTGGATGATCCTGATCAAACATCTGCTGGAAGAAAATACTCCCAACAGCTTGACAGAATGCTCCTTGAACTTCTCGACTGTGCTATGCTAGTCCTAGGAGAGAAAGCCAGTGTATCAGTAACCCTACCAGTTCTACAGGCAGTGATGAAAGCAAAACAGCCTGATCTGAGAACATTTGTCATTCTATCGTTGCCATCTGTTGTAGAGGCTATTAGGCTTCACTGCTGTGATGGGCTAGAGGAGAGAGTTGCTGCAAAGTTAGCGTTTGTAGCCAAGAGATTGTTGCAGGAAATAATGATGTAAGTTAGGGGGTTGTCGAAATCAACCTGAGATTTCTTCTTTCTGTTGTTTTTCAGAAATCCTTCTGAGTGGTACATTGCTGTGATCCTTAATCAAGTGCTAGAGATGATCTTGCCTCTAGTTCCTGATGTAAGCATACAGTCAATGTGAATTAATGTTTTGGGTATGCCTTAAGCCTGTACAATCACACCCCAGGTGCTGTCGCTACTGGAGGTACTGGCTTCACAGGCTGATGTTGCTACAGATGCAGACAGGTCAGAGTGCAGATCAAGTTGATGGTGCTTTCATTCTACACATGTACATGTATTCTTCCCCTCCAGCTTAGAACCCCTCTCCACCATTTCAGCCTTCATACCATCCCTCTGTCTTCAACCCCTCACCATCCCAGTGGCAATGAAGCTGGTCTCATTGCTACAGGAGAAGCTCCATTCTCTACATGACTCCATGTTCAACACTTCTACGGCACAAGTAAGCCAATTATTAGTGCAATTTCCAAACTCCAGACTTGATTGTATCATTGTAAGTGTTTCTCCAGCTGTGTTCTCTCCATCTGGCAACTGGTCTCACAGCACTCTTCACAGCTGGTCATATCTCAGAAGATCAAGGCATGGCCTCCATCACCGTGTTGGCTGAACTGGCAACCAAAGGCCCTCACGTACGTAAGAAGAGCAAAGAGTGGACTTTACTAGTCTTATCGATTGCACATTCTTCTAGGTTGGCATCTTTCACTTGAGTCTGGCTGTTCTAGTCTTTGGATTGAGTGGCTGTGGTCATAAGAGTGCCACAGCTCTCTCTGACACCATAGCAGCCAAATGGCTACAGGAGTGCGATCTTGAACAGACTGAGAATGAGGTAGGCTCAATTATTCATGAGTGAATGTTTCTAGTACTTCTTTACAAAGGTTGGCTATAAAAATATTTTTAGGTTCTGCCACTGGTTTTGGGATTGGTTGGTTTGCTTGGCTTCAATCCTGTCAGATGTGGTAGGCATGGTGTGGTCCATACTTCATTTCTCAAGACCCTCTCTCCTCTTGTGCTAGGCCTCTTGCAGAAGGTAGCAGCTGAGAGGATGTGTGTGATGATAGAAAGGCTTTCACTTTTGCTTGGTGTGTGTTTGTTCCATAGTTTCAGGTACATTCATCAGATGTGGTGGTCTCTTCATTTGTGTGGCTTCTTTTCCAAGTCTGTGAAAGTGTAGCTGGTGTGTTTGATGTGACAGAGAAAGGTGAGGTTTATTGAGGAGTCAAGAAACACACTCTTCTATATATCTCTTTTCTTGTTTCTTCTTGTGTTTATATTAGTTCCCGAGAGTTATAACTACTTACCAGACAACAGTATTCTAAACCACTCTTATAGTTTACTGGAATCATTGTCAGGTGTGTGTGTGTGTGTGTGTGTGTGTATGACTCTACATGGTACTTCATGATGCAGCTGGGTAGATAATAATTGTTGAATAACCCTTTTATCCTCAATGTTCAGACTCCCAAGGCACTGTAGTGTATCTTGAGACTATTCTTTCTGTGCTCTCAAAGTGTGATCAGCTTCCACCTGCAAACTTCAGTAGACTGATGATACCTTGGTTGAGATATGGTACTGAAGCAAACTATCAATAGTTTCCCTTTCATTGCCTGTTTATTTTTACTTGTTTTCTATTATCACCCACCCTAGGTAAATCATTGCAGTTGAGATGCATCCAGTGTTTCATCTCCAACAAAGATACGCTGGGATTCAAGAAGCTTGTCACACATTGCTGCTCCGATCCCGTGTTTGTATCATTGCCGGTAGGGAACACAATCCCCATGTTTTTGTTTGAGTTATTGATTCTTCTCTTTATAATACTAGCTGGATGTGCAATGCTTGTTGCTGGAGAGCCTTCCTGTTCTGTTGGACTCCCTCACTTTCATCAACTCGCTGAGATTTCTTCATCTCATTGTTGGTCCACTCTCTTCTCATCATCTCTCCCAGTTGAAGTGGCTGCTGAGCCTCCTCACCGGACTACAAAGGGCTCTGAGGGTCAACACCTTGAGAGAAAAGTGTAGAAACTTGATAGTCACGTCAGCAAAGAAGCTCTACAGCATGATTTGTGATCACTATGAAAAGGAGTACAAGACATCGATGTATCCAATGGATGCATCCATTCTCAGGAGGTTGGCTGATGTCCTAAGCCTTTGTGGTGACTGCTCCACTCTTGCTGTACTATCTTCTAGCCAGGTATGCTTATCATAGTCTAAGGCTATTGGGTATATGGTGTGTTCTGTTCAACTGTAGGATTTTACATCCCTTGTATCTTCCATTGTTCATTGTTGCTGGGTGGCTAGCAGAGTAAAGAGGTTTATCACTATTGAAAGTGTCCTGGAGTGGCTACTGAGGAACATAGGTACATTAGCCATTGTGAACAATATTATATCATTTATGCATGCAGTTAATTCTGTCTTATCCGTTGACCATAGTTATATGCATTAATTCAAATTATTGACAGAAACCCCGGGAATCATGTACCAGTTTTGTTGGTTGGTTAGCACTGTGTGTGAGCTCACCAGTGACACAAGTAAGGGATCACAAGCCGTCCAACTCATTCAAACCGACCTGCTCCACATGCTACTGAATTGGACGAGAACCAACAAGGTAGGTGGTACATACAATGTAGCTGTTGAACCTCATCTTTATGTTCCCCTAGTAGCCTTCAATGAAGACAATCAAGGCAGTGCTTGTGCTGGCAGTGAGCTGTTTTCATGGCACTGGTCACATGCCACAATGGTTCAGTGAGGGCACTGTGTCATCGTTGCCGACACTAGAGGATCTCTTTGCTAGGGTGGTGTTGGTGACTTCACCCCAGTCTCCTGCTATCAGAGAGAAGGTGATATGCACCGATTTAATACCAGACCTGTTTCATTAATGTTGTGTTTTATTTGCAGCTGTGTCAATGCTTACTAGAGTGGCTTCATTTGTCAAGTGATGTTTGTAGTTGTATTGTTGGTAAGTGCATCAATATATTGGTGTTGAATAGAGCTGGGATCAATTCATCTGTGGTGTTTTTGTTGTTACTTGTGTGTCAGGACTACTAGCAGTGATGAAATCAAGTCAGGAATACTGTAAAGCAACTGTGTGGACTTTTGTAGGCCACGTTTTGTAGATAGAATTTGTTCATAGTCTGACGTACATGAATCATGCCCTCTGCTCTTATAATATGTATGTATGTATGTATGTATGTATGTATGTTATTATATGTATGTGTACAGGAGTCTATAATAACTGACCATTGGCAACAAGGTTTAACTGTTATGGACTTTTGATAATTAATGTGTAACAGTTATTAATTTTGTGCGTGGGAGCTAAGTGCATGCATGTGGTTGGATGGTAAGTATCGTCTTGGGCTATTAATTAGGTGCAGGTCAGGTGATAGTGGAGGGATAGGGACCCAGCAGAAAACCAAAGCATTAAAGTGAGTTATATCAGAACAAGGTATAGATATATTGTTTCTCAATGATATAATAGGTGTTGCAATTAATGTAGGCAAAACGATATACAATGATGGGTTAATTGTATATTAAATTTATAGGTATTGCAATTGAATGTTGGGCAAAACTATTATAATCTATGTCTTCCAATAGGTACAACATGTTTCCCAAGGCTCTCCTGCTACTGCCAGTTGTGGTTTCCCTCTTCATCCCACCTGCTCTCTCTGTCCCTATACCCTCTCTGGAAGGTAAAAACTCCAAACCAATTCAATTGGAGCAGAAAGTTATCGATGAAATAAAGTCATACCAAAATGCTGTTAATGACATCATTGAGTATTCCCTGAGAGGACCAGGTGAAAATCAATCTTATAATCGTCTAGCAGAGTTTACAGACACGTTTGGCAGTCGTATCTCAGGATCACGTAACCTTGAGGACTCTATTGATTACATGCTCAAAGTATTGGAGAAAGATGGACTTGACAATGTACATGGAGAAGAAGTGAATGTCACTCACTGGGTCAGAAACACGGAGTATGCTAAACTGCTACTGCCGAGAGAGTATAACATAGCTATCTCAGGACTTGGCAAGAGCATAGGTACTCCAGAGGATGGTATCACTGCTGACGCAATTGTGATACGATCATTTGATGAGCTAGAAAACCGTTCAAAAGAAGTTTCCGGCAAAATTGTCATCTACAATCAGGGATTCATAAGCTATCCTGCAACGGCAATATATAGGGTAGCCGGTGCTGCACGAGCTGCAAAATATGGTGCTGTTGCAACTCTCATCCGAAGTGTGACACCACAGTCGATATACAGTCCTCATACTGGTGTACAGGAGTACGAAGATGGAGTGAAGAAGATCCCCACTGCTTGTCTCACCGTAGAAGATGCAGAGATGTTGGATAGAATGGAACTGAGGGGAGAAAAACTGAAAATCATGCTCTACATGGGTGCCCAAAACTTGAATACAACAAAATCTCGCAATACTGTTGCAGAAATCAAAGGAAGTACTCATCCTGAACAGGTAGTGTTGGTGAGCGGTCATTTGGACAGCTGGGATGTTGGCCAGGGAGCAATGGATGATGGTGGAGGAGCATTTATATCCTGGCAGGCTCTCTCTATCATCAGACACCTAAACCTGAAGCCCAAGAGAACCGTGAGACTTGTGATGTGGACTGATGAAGAGGATGGTGGTGTGGGCTCTCAGCAGTACTACGAGGCTCACAAGTCAAGCGCTAGCGACTACAATATTCTCTTTGAATCGGATGAAGGTGTCTTCACACCGTATGGCATTCAATTCACTGGGGCTGCCAAAGCAAAAGCAATCCTGGGTCAAATTGGTGAGATGCTTGGAGCAATAAATGCTACTGGTGTGTATGACAATGGTGGAGGGACAGATGTGGCGTGGTGGAGACAGGAAGGTGTGCCTACAGGCAGTCTAGCTAATGACAACGAGAGATACTTTTGGTTTCATCATTCCAATGGAGACACCATGACTGTGCTGGACCCAATTGAGATGAACCTGTGCTCTGCTGTCTGGACTGTGTATGCCTACATCCTGGCCGATATGGATGACATGCTGCCTCGTAAATAATTTTTGTTAGTGACCAATCTATTAATCAAAAAGATATCAAAATTGGGTTTGTTCCAAAATTATTCATGATCAGGTGATCTGCCTGAATTTACCCTTTTGTAATAATTGCTTATCTTGCATGCATGTGACCAGCTATATACTTGAAGGGTGAGTGTTGTTGCATCATTTAATTGAACATCACCTCATGCAGAAGTGACTATGAATATGATTTACATACACATTATATAATTCTAGTGCTGTTTTTTACAATAGTTATTATTTGATTACACTTAATGATGTTACTCATCTCCAGAAAACTCCTAATTCTACAAGTTGCATTTCTGCAGCTTTTCATTCAACATGGCCATTCTGCTCCTAGGCCTCTATCAACACAATCTAAAAGTCTCAGTTCTCCCCCCCAGCCAGTTCAATTGGAACAGAAGGTTGTTGATGAAATAAAGTCATACCAAAATGTTGTTAATGACATCATTGAGTATTCCCTGAGAGGCCAAGGTGAAAACCAATCCTACGATCGTCTAGCAGAGTTTACAGACACGTTTGGCAGTCGTATCTCAGGATCACGGAACCTTGAGGACTCTATTGATTACATGCTCAAAGTGCTACAGGAAGATGGATTGGACAATGTACATGGAGAGGATGCAAATGTCACTCACTGGGTCAGAAACACGGAGTATGCTAAACTGCTACTGCCGAGAGAGTATAACATAGCTATCTCAGGACTTGGCAAGAGCATAGGTACTCCAGAGGATGGTATCACTGCTGACGCAATTGTGATACGATCGTTTGATGAGCTAGAAAAACGTTCGAAAGAAGTTTCTGGGAAAATTGTTGTCTATAATCAAGATTATGTAAGCTATGTTGAAACGGTCAAATATAGAATGTCCGGTGCTTACATGGCTCTAAAATATGGTGCTGTTGCAACTCTCATCCGAAGTGTGACACCACAGTCAATATACAGTCCTCACACTGGTGTACAGGAGTATGAAGTCGGAGGCAAAATGATCCCAGCTGCTTGCATCACTGTAGAAGATGCAGAGATGTTGGATAGAATGGAACAAAGAGGAGAAAAACTGAAAATCATGCTTTACATGGGTGCCCAAAACTTAAACAAAACAAAATCTCGCAACACTGTTGCAGAAATCAAAGGTAGTACTCATCCTGAACAGGTAGTGTTGGTGAGCGGTCATTTGGACAGCTGGGATGTTGGCCAGGGAGCAATGGATGATGGTGGAGGAGCATTTATATCCTGGCAGGCTCTCTCTATCATCAGACACCTAAACCTGAAGCCCAAGAGAACCGTGAGACTTGTGATGTGGACTGATGAAGAGGATGGTGGTGTGGGCTCTCAGCAGTACTACGAGGCTCACAAGTCAAGCGCTAGCGACTACAATATTCTCTTTGAATCGGATGAAGGTGTCTTCACACCGTATGGCATTCAATTCACTGGGGCTGCCAAAGCAAAAGCAATCCTGGGTCAAATTGGTGAGATGCTTGGAGCAATAAATGCTACTGGTGTGTATGACAATGGTGGAGGGACAGATGTGGCGTGGTGGAGACAGGAAGGTGTGCCTACAGGCAGTCTAGCTAATGACAACGAGAGATACTTTTGGTTTCATCATTCCAATGGAGACACCATGACTGTGCTGGACCCAATTGAGATGAACCTGTGCTCTGCTGTCTGGACTGTGTATGCCTACATCCTGGCCGATATGGATGACATGCTGCCTCGTAAATAATTTTTGTTAGTGACCAATCTATTAATCAAAAAGATATCAAAATTGGGTTTGTTCCAAAATTATTCATGATCAGGTGATCTGCCTGAATTTACCCTTTTGTAATAATTGCTTATCTTGCATGCATGTGACCAGCTATATACTTGAAGGGTGAGTGTTGTTGCATCATTTAATTGAACATCACCTCATGCAGAAGTGACTATGAATATGATTTACATACACATTATATAATTCTAGTGCTGTTTTTTACAATAGTTATTATTTGATTACACTTAATGATGTTACTCATCTCCAGAAAACTCCTAATTCTACAAGTTGCATTTCTGCAGCTTTTCATTCAACATGGCCATTCTGCTCCTAGGCCTCTATCAACACAATCTAAAAGTCTCAGTTCTCCCCCCCAGCCAGTTCAATTGGAACAGAAGGTTGTTGATGAAATAAAGTCATACCAAAATGTTGTTAATGACATCATTGAGTATTCCCTGAGAGGCCAAGGTGAAAACCAATCCTACGATCGTCTAGCAGAGTTTACAGACACGTTTGGCAGTCGTATCTCAGGATCACGGAACCTTGAGGACTCTATTGATTACATGCTCAAAGTGCTACAGGAAGATGGATTGGACAATGTACATGGAGAGGATGCAAATGTCACTCACTGGGTCAGAAACACGGAGTATGCTAAACTGCTACTGCCGAGAGAGTATAACATAGCTATCTCAGGACTTGGCAAGAGCATAGGTACTCCAGAGGATGGTATCACTGCTGACGCAATTGTGATACGATCGTTTGATGAGCTAGAAAAACGTTCGAAAGAAGTTTCTGGGAAAATTGTTGTCTATAATCAAGATTATGTAAGCTATGTTGAAACGGTCAAATATAGAATGTCCGGTGCTTACATGGCTCTAAAATATGGTGCTGTTGCAACTCTCATCCGAAGTGTGACACCACAGTCAATATACAGTCCTCACACTGGTGTACAGGAGTATGAAGTCGGAGGCAAAATGATCCCAGCTGCTTGCATCACTGTAGAAGATGCAGAGATGTTGGATAGAATGGAACAAAGAGGAGAAAAACTGAAAATCATGCTTTACATGGGTGCCCAAAACTTAAACAAAACAAAATCTCGCAACACTGTTGCAGAAATCAAAGGTAGTACTCATCCTGAACAGGTAGTGTTGGTGAGCGGTCATTTGGACAGCTGGGATGTTGGCCAGGGAGCGTTAGGTGGTGGAGGAGCATTTATATCCTGGCAGGCCCTCTCTATCATCAGACATCTCAACCTGAAGCCCAAGAGAACAGTGAGACTGGTGCTATGGACTGATTCAGAAGGTGGTGGTGTGGGCTCTCAGCAGTACCATGATGATCACAAGTCAAATGCCAGCAATTACAATATTCTCTTTGAATCGGATGAAGGTGTCTTCACACCGTATGGCATTCAATTCACTGGGGCTGCCAAAGCAAAAGCAATCCTGGGTCAAATTGGTGAGATGCTTGGAGCAATAAATGCTACTGGTGTGTATGACAATGGTGGAGGGACAGATGTGGCGTGGTGGAGACAGGAAGGTGTGCCTACAGGCAGTCTAGCTAACGACAATGAGAGATACTTTTGGTTTCATCATTCCAATGGAGACACCATGACTGTGCTGGACCCAATTGAGATGAATCTGTGCTCTGCTGTCTGGACTGTGTATGCCTACATCCTGGCCGATATGGATGACATGCTTCCTCGCGAATGAACTACATTTAGTTTTATGCAAAGCCATTTCGTGTTGAGTTTTGTTTTAATAATTATTATTATTATGTTTATTTTCCATTAAATTTTCCTTTTGAGTTGAAATTTTGGTTAATTGCTCAATGCTACTGGAGTGTATGAAGATAGATATGCCAAGTGAAAATTGTGCCGAATCAAATTTTGTGGTATGCATGCCTCTGGGGTAGGAAGCTGTGTTGATGTTCTTACAGAGAGAGGAGAAAGTTCTAATCCAAGATCAAATATTTTCAAGCTAAGTATTGACATACTGATGGAGACAAAATAACTGTGTTTGGCCCAATAAAATCTAAGATATGAATCTATGCACTGCTATGCTTATGTACACATCCTGGCCAATACTGATTATGAATAATGTGCTACCTAAAGTCATCCACGGCCACCAAATTGTACTCGGCACATTCAACTTGTCACTATATTAGTACACTGATATACATACTGAGTCTATGTACAGGGCATTGTGCAAAAAGTTATGATTGTATCAAGAAAACCAACCCAGGTTCAAGTACTGTAGCTACATAACTCGACCTTCCCTGGCCACCAACTCCAACTTGATTTTTTAAGTATATATTTTGGAGCCTTTTATATTGACGACCTTTATCTCACATGAAGTGCACTAAATAGAATGACACCATGTACTACTTTCTATCAACAGGCAAGTATATTCCACCCAATGCTTGTTTACTGTCTACATTAACTTTTGCACACGTACTGTACGCTATCCAACTTGTCTTGCAGCTGTATCACCCCCAGTAGTACTCTATATGGGGGAAGACAAACATGAAAGTGAGTACGTGGAATTCACCCAATGTACATTATGCACGTTGTCTTTGATTTTTGTACATAGATGAGGAGCTGCTGAAGTGGGGATTTCCTGAGGATGTGTGGTATGTTGATCAGTATCCATAATCACACATAAACCATCATTCTATGATCAAGCTAGGTGTGTGTGTGTGTGTGTGTGTGTGTGTGTGTGTGTNGTGTGTGTGTGTGTGTGTGTGTGTGTGTGTGTGTGTGTGTGTGTGTGTGTGTGTGTGTGTGTGTTGCTTTGGGATACGATGTATAGCTGATTTCCATGGTTGCAGCTTGCTCCAAATTCAACTTTGTGGTATACGTTTGTGTTGCAACGGTCATTATCACCTTAGTTTATTTATGTGAACTTAGACCCAAGATATTTGATTAGGAGTAATTGCATATTCGCCATATCATACATCCTGCATAAATGATGACCTTCTGAATGTCATAATGTGAACATGATAATTATGTGCATCATACCAACACACACTTAGGTTTCACGTTGACAAACTATCGTCTGCTCATGTTTATCTTAGAATGCCCAAGGTACACAAACACACACTTGTACAGCATTCTCTCAATGTACAGATCCAGAAGTTATTGCCACTTACTTAAATCCTTTCCTACAGGGAATGACATTTGATAGTATACCTCCAGAGCTTGTAACAGACTGTGCACAGCTTGTAAAAGCCAACAGCATACAAGGTAGACATGTTGTTGTGCACACATAATGTGTGTGTTTGTTTGCAATTGCCTAACAACCAAAGTTTTTAATGGTTAATTGCTAGTTACTGGATGGGTGAAGGTGACAACAGAGTAGATGTAGGAGTCACAGGAGTCAATGGCAAACAAATAGTTGCATGCCTCTTTTAAGTGTGTGATACTCTGACCATGCATGAGTGCCTCCCACTTAAAGGAACTGTGTCATAAGCACTGTTTTGTTACCAAAAATAAAATGCGTGACGTTTTATGACATTTTTTGTTGACAAATGTGCAATATACGTACATACACGGGGCTAATACCCGGGCGTGGTACCCAGATCGCGCAAGAAACGAAACAAAAAACGTCACAAACGGTCATAGAACATCATAAAACGTCACACATTTTATTTTTAGTAACAAAACACCGCTTATATAGTGACACAGTTCCTTTAAGTTAACTTGTGTGTTTGTGTGTGTGTGTGTGTGTGTGTGTGTGTGTGTGTGTGTGTGTGTGTGTGTGACTTGCCATAAACTGATCATTTACATTTCTGTATAAGACAACTCATTTATTATACAATATTATAAATGACTGCATAATATTATCAGCACATATCAGTCCACCTACTGCTGTAGTTGAAAGTGAATGGCTATAGCGGTCATATTGTTTTGAGTAAAGTAAACTGTAAAAAATATGTTTTAATATTATAATCCAACATGTGTTGTATACTGGTTAGCTCACATTCCATTGGGTCTAGTCATAACTCCTACCAGAACTTTGATGGTACTCTGGTCTTGTAATGGAAGCCCCAACTGCTGTGATTGTTAGGTTGCAGCAGTTTTTAGAGTTTCGTGTCAACCACTGCTCCACTTGTAATATGACAGTAGCTGTAATACTCTTATGACATATTTTGTCCTGTAGTGCACTGCATATGCTGTACTGTAATGTAATTTTGTGTTCATCATATGTAGGTTGTAAGATGAACAATATCTCTGTGGTGTACACACCTTTTACCAACTTGAAAAAAACACAAGGAATGGAGGTCGGCCAAGTTGGCTTCCACAATCAGAAGAAGGTATGCATAGTTGTGAGACAACATGCACATCAACACATACTGTGTTTATAGTATTGTGTTAATCATTGATGCATGTATGCTACCACTATGTATATAGGTCTGTACTGTGCTGGTAGAGAAGAAACTGAGTGAAGTGGTGAACAGGTTGAACAAGACACGCGAGTTGAAGAAACTTGATTTACGAGCTGAGCGGGAGGAAAGAGACAGAACAGAGAGAGTGGAAAAAAGACGAGCACAGGAAGAGGAGGTATAGCTAGGAGGGAATTGTTTGGAACTAGAGGTGTCTGACCGCAAGCTAGCTGAGGTATATTGTGTGAGGTACATATTGTGTTCTTTAGAGGAGGAAAGAAAAGGAAGAACAGGAACGAAGACAGAGAGAAGATGAGTTAAGGTACAGCCGTGAACAGTTGTGGCATGTGCAGGTGTGTGTTTACTAACTGTCTTATCTAAAAACAAGGAGTTACAAAACCGTCATGACAGAGGAGAACATGAAATCAAACAAGGTATATCTTTGATAAAACCAGCAATATGATGATAATGATAAGGATTTGTTTTATATGCATAATAATATTATTCTCTTCAGTATAGTGAAGACTTGGACTACAGAGCTATGGAAGATGACTTCATGTAGCTCGTCTAGTTCTATCATAATAATGATGATATACTCCAGCTAAGTGTTTCTACTATGGTATTCATTGGCTGTGCATTCCACATTTTTATTACTATTGCTAATAATTATTTAGAACAAGAACTGTGTTACATAGTATCATATAATTATCATGAATATGATATTGCACATGACAAAACATTTCCAACACATACCAGTAAGCCACAAAAATAGAGTTTAGCTTCCTACATGCATACACATTACGCACAGAATTAATCTACCACAACATATGCAGTACCTAAAATTATTAGTCATGTACATGTAACAGCAATGTGCTTTGTTCTTCATGGTCCATAAGAACAACAAAAATATACTAAAATTAAAATTTTATGTTCATTTAGCTAACTAGTAATAATCATACCCCCCACCCCAGATCTGGCCACTGTTATAAGACTATATACGTTTGTAGACTCCTACTACATTTCCATTGGGGTCAAGATGGTAGACGTCTTTGAGGTCATCAATGAAGAAGGCAACAAGTCCAATAAGGCCAAAGATTAGTCCAAAGGCAGCCGCAATCCAACAGATACCACAGCACACGAGCCAGGTCAGGAGACCGGCTCGATATTGTAGTCTTGTCTGGACCTGTTCATGTGTGTGTGTGTGTGATCATTTTCAAGCATTATATGCCAAGCAGAACCTCGCTCAAAATGTACTTGCTGTCCATTATCCAGAGTAATGGTTACAGGATAATCCTTAAACACTGGCCTCTGCACAACAACAGGCTGTTGTGTAACCACAGTCACTGCAGTTTGAGTCGTCTGGAAAAATAGAGGTAAATAGCAGAAGAGTAATCAGACACCATTGACCTCCCCTCCCTTCTCTTGTGTGTGTGTGTGTGTGTGTGTGTGTGTGTGTGTGTTACCTGTGGTTGAGGAGGATAGGCAGCCTGTGGAGGTGGTGCCTTTGAAGGGTCATATCCAGGCTGTTGTGGAGGATACGCAGCCTGTAGAATGGACACATCTTGTGAATGAGAACAAACATTGCTGTAAGAAATGTAGTGTGATCCTACACAAATCACACAAACACATTCACACTCATGTCATTAGAAAGGTGCTGTTGTATCACTGCATCAAGCAGTTCAGTTTTAAAGGTGTGAACAAAAGCTGCTTTGTCAAAAAGGTAAAAAAAACATAATATGTTTAGTAGCTTCTTGTATAATTGAGGGTACTTTACTTGTCACTCACAGGCTGTGTAGCAGGTGGGTACCCGGCCTGCTCCTGAGGAGGATACGGGTTGTAAGGTGGAGGCGCCTGTGCCATGGCTCTCTGTACTGTATTGAAAACATTTCAGACAAGTTTACAAGCTAGTTTACCAGTGACCACGTCACAGCAGTACTAAGGTAACAACATTACAATTTCTGTAACGCATGCATCATACATTTTGCTTGAAGCGTTGATATTTATGAAGAAGGCACCACCGCAGCCTCTTTGTTTGCTTGATCTTGCTCTCGATGGATGAGGGTGGGGCCGGCCGGGGTCAGCTTAATTAATTAACCAACAAATCACGTGCGCGTGGTACGCAAAATAAATGCGCGAAACCCATGGGTATAGCGCGCACCTATTATAGCATGAATATAAATTATAGGCAATAAAAATTAATGTTATCTCCTGTGATTAATTAGTCCTGTAGCTAACTGAATTTGTGACCATTCTACATCAGAGTTGAAATATGTTTATGACTGTTTTAACAATTTAGAGGAATCAATCAAGCTCAACTGAGACGTCTGTAAACACCAACAACAGAACCATCATGGGGATTGATATGGTAGACGTCTTTGGTTGCATCAATGCAAAAGGGGATTGGGACAAGGCAAATAAGTCCTGTGAAGAGAAAAATCCCTCCTGCAATCAACCATGTCAAAGTACCACTTTTATATTCAATCTGAGTAGTGATCTGGAGGAAAATTAGACAGAACAATAATCACACATGAAATGACCGTACAAGCCAAGTACTTGTCTTCCAGAGCTGTCCGTGTAGGTTACAGGGTGCTCTCCAAACCTTATTGGTAGCTGTTGAGCTCGCTGCTGAGTAATCACTGTAGTAGTAGTAGTCTGTATCACAACAATAGTTATTATTCAGTAGATATGAGATCTTAACTGAGACATGCCAGAAGGACTGATGTGTCACCTGTGGTTTAGGTGGTGCCTTTGAAGGATCATATCCGGGCTGTTGAGGAGGATAAGCTGCTTGTTGTTGAGGAGGATATCCCTATAGAATGGACACATATTATGAATGAATGGCACCATATGCATGGTGCACAACCCTTGCCGTAATATACACTACTACAATACAAGTATGAAAAACAATTAAAATAAATGGTGGCAACAGAGGAATAAGTGATTGAATAATGGATAGAGATGAACAGTTCACACTTTGTGAATCCAAGTAAGCGTGTGAAACACGCCAAAAGGGTTATAGTAGTCGTTTTTTCTCTGTGTGTGTTCACACTTAGTATGAAGAACAGCAGGTCTATGCTGAAAATTATGGACATAAACATAAAGTACTGGTGTTTATCTAATTTTAATTTATTTTTCAGAAGCTAAAGCTTATATTTCCTGAGCTATGCCAGGATTTTCAGTTCGAGCGATCGCTTGAGCGGCCATTTTGGCTACGTGGCCCCACCCACTAGTCTACTAGTGCGTACGTATAGCGAATATCAATCGAATCATAGGCTCTAGCCGCACTTCGAGAGAACAACAGTGGAAGTTGAGTCTGAGATAACGATAAAGTCCGCAGTAAGTTGGCTTGCTCTTGATGCATGCGCGCATTCGCGGGCGATGTGACTTTGGCTAAGTAGCCATGCCCATGCAACTGTATATAATATTATACATCTGTATTGCATGCCTTGATGCTGTAGTATATATCATTTAATAGGCTAGACTCTAAGAGAGCCGGCACCGTAAACTAAATCTAAATATATTGCAGTCAATGGTGCCGGCTCTTTAATACAGTGCTGACAAAATCCGGATACTATCTATTACGTAACTCTGCAATACAAAAGCAATAGGAAAGTATATGGTCTGCCGGCTCTCTAGACCATAGATATTATACACTACGAATATCTGTCTAGACACGGTGTATCAAGAAATATCAATTGAAGTAGCTTATAGAGTATAGTATATTCTGAGGAGTAGAATAAGATATCATGTTTCAACTTGATAAGCCACTCACTGGCTGTGTAGTAGATGGGTATGGTTGTGGAGGAGGGTAGAGGTTGGGGTTGTAAGGTGGAGGAGGTTCCTGAGCCATAGCTTTCTGTGGAAAAAGGAACGGTAAATTATACGACTACACACACCTCAATTTCTGTGTGCATGTAACATACATTTTGCTAGTATCGTTGTTAGGGGTCGGCCTAAGCTTCTTGTCAAGTTGTTTTCCTTCTTTCAGTGGTCCAGCGATTCTTAGAAGATGGGTGGGGTCTAGTTTACAAATTAAAACGCGCGAAATTAGATGTGTGCGTGCCGCGCATGACCAAACATTCCAAGACTTTGCAGTTCTCTCTTGGACAAGAAACAGAAGATCTGTAGCTGATGAATAACGGGACAATGACCAGTTAAGATCAACTGAGACACTTGTAGACACCAACAACAGAACCATTCTGAGGATTCATTGATATAGTAGCGATATCAAATTGCTATTTAAAATACCCTCTTGCAATAAAAATTATATACTTTCATCAGTTAAAGCAAAAGTCATTCACTCCAATTCACACGATAATACAGTCTTTGGCGATTCTAATGAGTCTTGTTTGACGAAAATCCACCAAGGGGTTATGGAGATAATCCATGTTAAAAATTTAACCCCGTATTTCCCGCATAGCCTTACGTTGATTTTGGTGCGTGCAGAATTTTTTGAAAATTTCAATGTAGAGCGTGGCACCGTGCTAACTGTTACTGCTGTAGAGAAATAAGAGAAGTAGCAAAGGTAAGTACGTTTCATCCCTGCTAATTTTGAGGTGCTGATTCCGAATCTGCTGCTATTTTTTGGTCAAAACTTAATTTTACCGATGTTTATGTTAGTTTTTGTGGATCCGGAATGTATACAACCAAGTTTCATGTAGAATCGGAATCTGGACCTTTAGATTGTACAGTTAAGGACTGGACGTCTTTTAATATCGTACGGAATGGCCCGGACACCGTAATATGCAATTTGTTGTGTTTTCTCTAGGCTTCAACTCTCAGAGCCAAGCAAACTGAATAAGACAACTGATAAGTAAGTAGAATGATGCTGTTGCTAGTGACACTGTTACTATACACGTTTTCTAATAGTTGCCCAGTATAACTAGCTAGTCATGCTGTGTGCAATTTTGCTACAGGATATGGCCGCAAGTACTGTTTACCCTGGGACTTATTGTCAGAAGATTGGGCTGTCAATTGATAAATTCGATGAATGTGCCAGCACAAGCCCCACAAGTTCATTTCCAGTTGTATCAAACATAACAAAAGGAGCTGTCTATGAGCTTGATATGCTTAGGCGAGAACGCAGTTTGTCATGGATCCAGTTTTATGATCGGATGAAAGTACTTTGTGATGCAACATTCACAGTAACATTTAATTCTTTTAAAGTGATCTGTGGTCGAACACAAAAGAAAAGAGCAGAACTGATTCGCAATAAATATCATAAAGAACTGGAAGAGTTTTTAATGCAGCAGTTTTGTACTTGTAGATCTAGGCCCAAAGATTCTTATAGTACCACAGTTAAAGGCTCAGATCTCTCTGAAATACAGAGAGCACTAGAAAAGGAACAAATAAAAACCGAACAGTTAAGTCTTAAGTTAAGTACTCTTGGCATAAAAATTGACAACAGTGCTATTGATAATGCTGAACTTTCCCAAAAATTAGATACTTTAGAAAGTAAATTTGCTACTAAACTGGATGAACTACAGCACAAAATAGAGGTATTGGTGACTGAAAGTAAATGTTGCTCATAAAGAGCATGATAGACATCAAAAGATCACTTGAACTCTCATATCAATGAGAAAGCCATTGTGTATGTGTGTTAAGTGTTCAATATGTAAAAATAACTATGTAAGGTTTCATTGTTGTGCTTAAATCAACTACTTGAAATTGGTGCCACAGTTTGTATTGGAAAATTGTACATAAGAAAATTTAACACTGTCACCTTTAAAAATTTATAACTTGAAGTAGGAATAAGCTATGGTAGTAAGATTCGCACCAGAATGTTTCAAAAAGATTACAGATTTTTTTAAAAATATTGGTATGCTGTAGTTTTGTAATCAAAAAAATCATCTGATATCGCTAGATATAGTAAATGTCTTTGGTTGCATCAATGTAAAAGGTAATTGGCACAAGGCAAATGGATCATGTATAGAGACAGATCAGGCCTGCAATCATCCAGGTCAAAATACCACTTTTATATTAAATCTGAGTAGTGAGCTACAATAATTGAATGAAATCATACAAAAAATGACAGTAAGTGTACTGTCACTCTTGATGACATGTGATACATCTAAGTGGCTCACCTGAGTCCTGAACTATCAGTATAGGTTACAGGGTTTTCTCCAAACTTTATCTGTGGCATGCTAGCACTGAGGGACAACAGTTACTGTAGTAGTAATGTTTTATCTATAGCTGCACACAAGTAGAAGTCTGCATGAGCCTCGCCTATCTAGATAATTATTATACTATCTTATATACCTGAGTTTGAGGATAAGCCATTTCTTACAATGTCCGATAATTCAACCAAGATAAACTGTTAGTCTAAGGAAGAAATTATAACTCTATAATACAAGTTACGTGATTTTCTATATATTCAAGATTTTCAGTACTTGGATGCTAATGGAGTATATTACAGTGAGAAGGTTACATACACACATAAAAGGAGAGTGTTATTTTGCTTATCATCACTGTGTTATTATTATCTCTTTTTATATAATTGTACAGCTTGTCAATGGTGGTCTTTTGCATCAAGAGAAACTTTACTGGAACTGATTTAAACCATCATGACTGAAAGCATTGGCAATAACCGTGTCAAAATCAGACAACCTGACTATGTCAAGATCAAGGTTCATTGTTAACATATGTCATGATGTAATAATCTTCAATTATTTCTCACTGTATACTCATTGTATCACAGTTACATGTACACCCTTGATTTTTGTCATCAAGTAATTTTTCTTAGTTGTAAATTTGAAAAAAAAAACTATTTTTAAGTTAGGTAAATTTATAGTATTGTGGGGGCATTGGAAACAGTGAAATTTTTAGCATAGCACAATTCAGCACAATTTTGGGCTTAGCACACTCAAATCGGCACGCTTTTGGGCTTAACACACTAAAATCAGCACGTGTGTAGTTGTGCTAAAACTGGAGACATTTAGATAACACATTTTGTGTGTCAATTTAGCACTCTCATTTTGTGTGTGTAGAGCTTTAGTTTGTCCTCTGTGCACGGGATGCATGTGTTGTAAACTGTAACAGTACGGGTTCACTGAAGTCTCAATGCCACACATGCACAGTACATTTTAGTATATAATATGACACGCACTTGTCGTTTTACGCATGTGCAAAATTATAATGTTCAGTCAGCTGGCAAGTAAACATTAATAAAAGGGAAAACTATATACTGTATACAACTTACAAGCAGCTTACAATAACAGTTACTATACAAAGACATTGTCTATGTTAATTACTATAATACCACTGGCAAACTTCAAACAGCTAAATATAGCTGCCAGATACAACACATGTACAGTTCATTATACGACTGGGTGTTTATATGCGTTTGTACACTCCCACGACAGATCCATCATTGGGGTTAATGTGGACAACATCTTTTGTTGCGTTAATGCAAAAAGGGATTGGTACCAAGCAAATGCATCCAGTAAAAAAGCAGATAACTGCAGCAATGATCCAAGTCATCATACCAGACTTGTATTGCAGTTGAGTAGTAAACTGTAGCCAAAAAAAAAACAACAAAAAAAAATTAGATCGTATAATTTGCAATTACAAATTATACATACTTGTTGTCCTGAACTGTCAGTCATAGTCACAGGAGCATCTCGGAATTGAATCACCTGTTGTGGGGCTGGAGCAGCCACCACCACAGTTGTCTACAGATAAATATTAAAAAATATTTTTATAGCATGCACTCGTACTCATTCATTAATAGCAACATTATCGGTTCTAATAATTATAAGTTTCTATGATAAGCTAGTCTCATCCCTTGGCTCCTCCTTCCAAAAATGAGGAGGGAGAGGCCTGTGGAGACAACAGAAACGTACGTGCATAGATATTATCCATGATACATGACATTGTACGTGCGAATGTATCAAGCAATGAATTTGATAAACAGTTTTAATTAGCAGAATCATGGCGCCATCTAAGTCTCTGTCGTACAAACATTGTTACAATCCGTGCGCTACACTCACTCTTGTAACAGTATCATAATCTACTGTGTTCAGTAACAGCATAAACCTCAAAACTATTTTTGATTCAGTTTTGTTTAATTCTGCAGGCTTGTATGACTGTGATATTATCATGATGATATGCATTGATGATTTGTTATCCATGCTATACCTGTTGTGGGGGAACCTGCTGTTGTGGGGGAATCTGTTGTGGGGGAGCCTCCGCAGACATGATTAACAAAACGATCAGAGTCTAATCTTGAAGATAGAAAACTGAAAAGAATCTCAAATACTTCTTGTCGGACCTATTTGCACGAGTCACGCCCCCAAAAAAATTGGGCGTGGCAGCGACAACACGCAATAATTAAATGCGCATGCGTATAGCCAGCTAGGTTCGAGCCGGCCACTATTCATGACACGTGATTGTGGTGGAATACGATCGAAAACGCACACATAAAAGGGTATTGTTCACAAAAATTAGCATTCCTGACACTTCTGAATTTTGCACATATTATAGTTCAATAAAAATGCATGTTATTTTAGTGTCTAATTTAATCGTTTGTATACACCTAATACAGATCCATCATTGGGGTTGATATGGACAACATCTTTTGTTGCATCAATGCAGAAGGGAATTGGGACCAGACAAATACATCCAGTGAAAAAGCAAATTGCTCCAGCAATAGCATATGTAAGCAATCCGCTCTTGTATTGTATTTGAGTTGTTACCTGCATATAGTAAAATATCCAAATTTAGTTGAAGTTACTCAATCATATTGATAATACAATGTATAATGAGACATTATGTAAGATGATGTTAAACTAGGTGTTCCATGCAAAGACTTGCCTGTTGTCCATTACTATCAGTGAATATCACAGGAGTAGCTCCAAATTTTGTTGGTAGAGTTGCAGCCGGTGCTTGGGTGACAACCACTGTAGTCTGCTGTGGTGGAGGTTGCTGCATACAAACAAAAATAATAACCAAGATTCATGTAAAAACATAGCAAAACTGTACAATAGCTTTAAACTTCAGTCTTGTTCAGTAAATCATTTGTTATATTAATGTTGTACATACAGGTTGGCCTACTGGTTCCATTGGGGGCTTTTCAACTGGAGGAGGTTGCTCTTCTGAAGGAAGAGGAGGGTATACTTCTGCAACCGGTGCAGGAGGATCTGTTGGTGGTGGGGCAATGGGATCAGTATCAGCCATGACAACTTGATTTGTGAGAATACTTCAGTCACTCTCAAAACCTGCAAATTATGAATGAGATGCACAACTGCTCAACAGAACTAGTCTAGTAGTCAGTCCTACTAAAGTAGATTCAATGATTATAATAGTCTCAGTCTATCAACACTGCAACTTCATAATATTCAATGCTCACCTTTTGATGAACAATAAATGGTACAATGATATTCATTAACGTGCCGCACCCATCCGCACTATTATCAATTAATTTGCGCATGCTCACGCCTGATCGAAACAAATGGCGGCAAAACGCGCCAAAACTTGCCCAGCTAGTGCGGACCACCAACTGCTCTCAGGGTGTATTTTTGGTCATGGCCAAGATGGATAAAGTTGACTGGGTTGCTCTTATCGACCAGGTGTGGGACCAAGAAGACTCTGTGTTAGCAGATGAAGGCTTGGAGACATCTTTGCTATGCTGTACCCCACACAACAAACAAATGAAACTTTGCATTGAAAAGGTCAGTGCTTCAAATGCCACTTTGTGTGATGAAAAGCCACTGAAACAGACATACCCGGAATCTAAACAAACCTCTGTCCCACCAACATGTGCTGAAGCACCTAAATGTAACAAGTCAAGCACACAAAAGTCTCAACAGATGGACATACTAACATATCTTGACAGAGTCTACGATACCTGTACCGAGTCTAGAACCCAAGCACCCAGAACACCCCAAGTTAGCTCACCATTCAAAAATGACACTGACACTCCATTGGATAAATCCCTTAGTGGAAGTGGTTGTAGAGCAAGAAGGCTGTTTCCTACTGACAGTGAAAATGAGTTACCCTTTGATAGAACACTGAGAAACAATGAAAAAAGGTAGTGTGTACTTAAATTAGTGCACAGTGTTGTATTTGAGACTCGTACCTTCATGCATATATTATATTATCAGCATTACTGTGGAAGTGGTATCATATAAATAAAAAAAGAATGAGCAGCATCGATGTACATGTATATTAATGAACATTCAAAACTAACAGCTTCAGTGGAACAAAAGAGCAGAATTAATATACAGTAAACATTTTAACTCGATTCAGCGTACGAGTGGTAACAAGAGAAAGTAAAAGGAAACAGAAACAAATTGCTAGTCTTCACAAGATGATGTCAGAAAGTTTGAAAAGCCCCACTGACAAAATATGCATTGTCCTAGGCCACTATAGCACACAACAATGATGGCAACAATAAAGACAATAATACAAAGCAGACACGGTCGACGTTCAAGAAAAAAAGCTAGTAGATACAAAATAATTACGAGCATTTGATCTTGAGTAACCAGTGCACATGCTGATTTGGGTACAAATAAGACTGGCAGCATCCAGTGAAGGCAATACATGGTATTGCTGAGATTTGTGATTATTAGTTCAGTCGGAGGGAAAAATAGAAATCAGAATACAAGGCGATTCTTGGGGGCTATCATGAAGGTGGATCAGTCAGTATATCTGAGGACAGGTTCAATTGAGAACAAGGTTGTCTATATTGGTGTGCATTAAATAGAAATAATGGTCTTACTTCTCCTTTCAGTCAACAAAGCCCAGAAAATGGCTCATGGTACGCTTGATGGAGTATAGCTGGGCACTCCTTTGGTCTGCAATTAGAGGCAAGTCGTCTTGCAGCTCGATCGAGTTTATATGCTGAGTGTCCACCTACGCGTATACGACTTTTGATTTCCTACTAATCAACTAAAAATTTTAACCCCTTGTGCATAATAATGATCTCTACTGTCAGCAAAAATTAATCATTAATTATCATGAGCATTACAAGGTTTAATGTATATCAAAATACTAAAATGATGATTGTCTATTACTTGATTTTGTTCGACCTGGCTTTATGTTCTTTAGTGAAGATGTAACTGAAAACACAATAGAGGAATAGAAAGCACAATAAGAGTAGCAACCCCAACCAGATTGGTAGAGAGAGCAACCAAGCTAAGAAGCATCCCAGGCTCAGATACATGAGATTGTAGTAAGAGCCAAGCGGTCTGAGGTTGATCCTTGGACTATGAGGAGGTGGGACGAGGAGTGAGGCAGCTTCACGAGAGGAAGGAGGGAGAATGACAGAACTCACTCGCGTAGTTGGAGTGGCTGGAGGATGCAATTGGTCCCTGTCAGTGTGTGCAAATGTGAACACATATGTGATCCCTTTCACACAAGTATTTAGGTGTGTGAGTGAGCGTACAAATCAGCAGCTTACGTTTCTTGGTCAGTAACGATGGTACCAACATACGGTGAAGGAGGTGGAGGCGCTAGTAACTGTAGAAGCAGCTTACTGGCGAGTCGATTGCTGGAACCGAGAGCAGCCAACTGAGAGGTAAACTACACATAGGAAGCATTCAAGGTACTGCTCAAATTGTATTGACATACTTTCATACTGTGGCCATAGGTACTATATATATGTTGTAGCTGACCTTATCATTCAAGGAAGAGGATAGTTGGTACAGGGCTCTGACTAGGGTGGCATTCTCAAACGATCTGATGGGTTGAAGCAATGGGTCTCCCATGTACTCAATGTGCAGGTTGCTGCATTTACGAAGCCCCTGTATCACCTACACACAGGCATTACTGACATAGTGAATAACTCAGGATGCAATCACACAGTGCCTGTCTCACCTGCATTTTCCCTCTAGGTGACAAACGCTGCTCTCCTTGCATGTATTCTGGAGTGATTGAAGTCAGAGGTGTGCTTGGAGGTGTGGGTCCAGAGAAAGATTGTGACATGGCCATATGTGGAGAGGACCTGCTCAGGACTGGACTGGCTCCTTGTGACATCATTGATTGATGAGCTGACAGTAGCTGTGGCTGCACACACATACGTACACACAGACAAAATAAATAATACAGTTCCCTATAAATTACTGTATAACGGGTATAAAACTTGGTAAATTCACATTTTAGCTACAAAATTTTCTGATGATTTTTAATTTTAAGATAATCTACCAAATTTACCTGCTATATGGTACTATACACTTTTGCAATCCCAACTTACCTGGAACAATGCTAGAAGATTTTCCTCAATCTTGCGTAAACAGCTGACCAGCTTTTTAGGATCGGTTGTCATGGATGGTGTTGAGCTGACAGAGGAATGAACTGGGTCATCTGAGAAGAGACCCACAAATCCACTCCAAGCAGATCTCAGCCACGATCTAGGCATGAAAAAAAGAGAGAGAGTAATTGAAGTCAGTCACTAATGGTCGTGCACTTAATTCTCATAGTACCGTTTCACAGGTTGAGCTCCTACAAATGATTGATGAGTGTGAGGTGGTGTGAGGGAGAGTGTGGGAGAGGGTGGGGTGGAAGGTGTATGGGGTTGGTGGTGGTGGTGCTGCTGTTGTGTGTTCTCTGAAATCTTTTGAACATAGAACGATTCTGCTTGACGAACTTTCATCACAATCAACTGCACCTACACATACACACACAAAGGTACAAATGCACTCACTGCAACAACTGCCAACAGCTGAAAACACAACAGTCATGTAATGCACACAACAATGTACTCACCATTTCAAGTGTGTCGGGCTCAAATAGGGAGCTGTATTGGGCCATTGCTCCCTCACATTTGACAAACACTGCCTTGATGTTGCTGGCAGCTGCTCTGGGAGAGCCCATATGTGGACTCAATGAACTGGGGTCAGGACTGA
The DNA here is from genome assembly GCA_964030475.1 of Tethya wilhelma. Lineage (NCBI taxonomy): Eukaryota > Metazoa > Porifera > Demospongiae > Tethyida > Tethyidae > Tethya > Tethya wilhelma. Next base: position 215,015 of record CAXIPT010000028.1, read on the forward strand.
ACAGCAAGTGCTCTCCACGCGCCATAAACTCTTGAAGTTTGGGCTGTGAGAAAACCTGTTTAAGAAAACCAACAAGCAGAGTGTTGAGCACACCATATAGCACAAAATATTGGCGAGAATAAAATTTGGTAGATTGTCAAAAAATTCATGATTGGCAGATTTTATTTTGGAGGTAGCACACTCTGACAGCAATACACATATTCTGTATGTGCTCTGCAAAAATGACTGTTTCGCAGATTTAATTTTGACAGTCCTTACCAAAACCACCAATATCAAAATCTGCCAAATTTTTGTGCTATACGGTATGCTACGTTAAATGAATGCACCTTGGAAACTCTGGATAGGAAAGTGATGTGGTTGATATTGGACACAAGATCAGCTTGAAAGCATCGACTCAGGAATAGAATCAAGAGTGTGGAGTAGAAGGGGAAGTTTTCAAAAACATACAATCTCCTGTGTGATCAAACATGCACACAATAAAAGAAAATTTTCACAAAGGAGGAGCCTGGGAACGAGGATACACAAGAGTAAAATCCATTTGGTTTGAGAATGCCGGTAGAAAAAAATTGAATAACTTTCTAAATATCCAACCGATTTCAAAATTTCAAGCACCATTGGAAAGCGCTCATCCTCCCCATTCTTTTGGCTGCTTTTCCAGCTTCCTACACCTTACCAGTCAAAAGGTAGCTATTTTGCCCCATGTAAAAAGTATTGCTATGAATCTCATTATTTCACTTCCGGCTGCATTCTCAAACCAGATGGACTCTATTAGTAGTACCATATAGCCCCCTCCCTCCCTCCTTATTTTTCAGGACTAGGGGCCTGGGAGAGGGAAGGGGAAAGGATGGTCTTTGCTCACCATTTATCTTGGTAGGTCATTAAGCTCTCTTTGTTCTGAGCTGAGTCCTTGTTGGGGTCAACATACCTCCAGGGTTGAATGAATGTCAGCCATAGCTCAATAATCTAAAGAGAAAGTCATAATAGGTGACAAGAGGAAACAGTACAGGATGAGAGAATGAAAAAGCTTACATTTCTAAAGCTGGCATCTAAAGATGAATACTTTATTGAGTGTTTGAGAAAATTGTAGAACTTCTTTTGCACGTACATTGCAACTATAGAGCTGAAACAATGTACAGACAGATCTTAGATCAAACCAACCACCAGTGTTATGGAGTCCCTACAAACCTCCTCAGTGTCTCAGTTATGGGGAGGTACATTGAGAGAGAGGCTTGCACAGCTGCATTGTAAGTGTAGCCATTGCTAAAGAAGTGCACTTGCTTCAGAAATCGTCTCAACAACAAGAGCTGTTCCTCACTGGGATAGAAACGAGTCTATGCAGAGAGAAACATCGACTGAAATCCTATAAATCATTCAACTGGATCTATACCTGTTCTCGAGAGAGAAGGTCACCTTGGCCACCATTATAAGTGTTCTGGTTCAGCCAAAACTCTACCAGAATCTGTAATGGACACCACAATGACATTAGAGAGACAAGTACATTCACCATAGCCTCTACCCAGGCTCTTCCCATTGACCTTACAACAAGAGTATTATTAGTATGCTTATTATATACTCTTGCTTACACTAACATGAGCCTGGGTACAAGGCTACATTCATCACCAAACATTTACTACAGCTGAGTACCTGTACAAATGCCTCAGAGTGCACAACTCCTATCTCATGCTGAGATACATTCCCAGTGGGACTGAGACCTCCCCTGGCATCAGGTGAGACACCACCACCTGGTCCATACTGATGACAATGGACACTCCCAAAACCTGCAGAATGTATACCGTATAGCGGGTAAACTTGGCGAGAAGTAAATTTGGCGAATTGGCGAGTTATTCTTCAAATCGCCAAATTAAAAATCGCCAAACAGTTTAATACACACATGCGCCCATATAAACTATGCAGTGTACGGAATTGAATCGCCAAATTAAAAATCGCCAATAATCCCAAAATGGGAATTCGCCAAATTTTAAGCCCGCCAAAGTTACCTGCTATACGGTAGTCACAAACCAACTAAAGTCCATCTGGTTTGAGAATGCTGGGCCGGTAGAAAAAATTGAATAACTCTCTAAATATCCAACTGATTTCAAAATTTCAAGTACCATTGGAAAGCACTCATTCTCCCAGTTCTTTTGGTAGCTTTTCCAGCTTCCTATTCTCAAACCAGTTGGACTTTAACAGAATTAATTTTGCACACACTAACTACAATCTGACTAGTCTAGTCCTGGACCCCACCTTTTCTGCCCAGCAAAATAGGCGGGGTCTAGGACTAGACTACAATCTGACCTAGTCTGGTGTATCCAGACCCTTTATACGCATGCTAGACACACCGTGTGTGTATAGTGCACATATATAGGGTCTGGATATGCCAGACTAAATCTGACCTGTTTCTGTGATCCCATGATGATGGTGATAAACGGGAGATCCTTTGGTGGGAGTGGTCAAGAGAGGGCTGGGGACAGGACCGGCAAATGGCAAGTAGTGAGTGAGATAAGACTCAAACAGACTGGTGTACAGCGAATCAGCTATGCTATAATTGATGGGATATTGAGACCACTGCAAGAAAGATAACAACAAAAAAGATTACACAATATCATTAAGAGACCACAATTTAGTACTAAGAGTACCTTGTTTTGATGCGCATCAATTAGAAAGTAAGCAAAATGGAAGAAGTAGTACTCAAATGCAGCTAAACAAGACTACAGTTAAAGAATTGATACTGTACAAGTAAAATGCATAGTGTGTTGTCTGCCACATTTATGTATACTACTCAAGGATACAGAGGAAGATGTGAGTGGGAGCATTGTCAACGGAATAGGAGAGCTGGACCTTATTGGCATAGAAAGACGGTACAATACCTTCAGTCAGAGCTTGCTGGCTGGGTTTCTAAAGTGAGAAGAGAGTCAGTATAGTACGAATGCACAATATGACTTAGAGGTCGTCTTGCAATAACTTACTGGTAAGCACCTGACAGGGAATTCGTAGATCAAGTTGTCGGCATCCAACTTTGCAATGAGGTGAAACAGTTCTCCGCTAGGGGACAGAAATTGTCTGATGACTGAGAAATCACTGTGGAGATTTCTGTTGAAGGAATGTAAACCCCATCCTCCTTTGTGATCAAAGCCAAAGATGTTAGAGAGGAGATATGGGAAAAACTGATGCAGTTCCTATATGCATTATCATATCAACTTGCAGTTATTGCCTCCAGAACGTACACACACAAACAGTGAATACATTAGGGTGTGCAACATGAAAAATCAACATTTGACTTTTGAACAACTAATTCATGCAATATGTACAGTAGGTTGAAACTTAAACCAGAGCACCCTCAAACTCAGTTGCCTCCTATCAGCAAACAACTTCTGAATTCTTGGTATAACTACTTTCAACAGAACCAGCCAGATAGTTACCAATAACAGAGGCTTGTTTCAATTCTATCAGAGAATTGGTAAGGCCCTCCTCTAACTAACACAACATGGAGGGATTCCCTTCTCTCTTGCATGTAAGCAAATAATTGCGATTTTAGCGGTAAAAAATGCATAAATTTTGCCCACAATGCAATATGAAACTTAGGGTTTTCTTTGACTTCAGCGACAGAGATCAGGAAGTGAAGGTGTGCTGCTAGTTAAGTACCAACCTACTCTACATGTTGCATGAATTGAATGTTCAAAAATCGAAAGTTGATTTTTCATATTGCACACCCTAAGTCTACATGCGCATCACACACACACACACCTTGACATTAAGTGTTGTGATACAGTTTTTCACGTGTGCACACCTAGCAGTGATCACTGGAGAGTTGAGTCCAATCCAGGGATCAATCTGGGAAGAAAGATCAGCAGATAAATAAGAAAAAAAGAAGACAACTAGGCCTACGCACGATCTCTACAAACCTTTGTGGTGCTAAATTTTTCTTGAATTGCAGACAACATGGAATGTGCAGGAGTACAGGAGAGTCCTGGGAACTTCGAAGCAGAGCAGCAGAAGAAGTGAAGGAACTGGGCATCAATTAGAAACGTGCGGAGATGGAATCAGATCCCGGAATGTGACCGTGTCCACAAGGGTTATTCCCCGATTCGTCCTCCCGAAACTATATATAGCTAGTTTCGTGGGCACGTCCGAGAGGGGGGAAAAATGGTACTCCTTTCCCCCTTCCTGGAGGTCTAGCTAGCCCGCGAGACTACACCCAAACCAACTGCTGTGCTGTGCAACTTCTTCTGATCGCTGAACGTTCAACGAGTCGACGCTGACCATCATGAACCAAGAGAAGCAACCCTTGAGTAAGTGTTTTTGAAAGTTTCTATGATATGATTCACATAGCCTAGGTAATGCTGAAAGAAGGCTTTCTTTGAGTGATTAAATGTGATTTTCCTGTTTTTCATAATTTTAGATTCTCCGCCACCATATAACCCCCAGCCTCAGGCTGCTCCACCTCCTGTATCACAGACAACAACAACCACTGTTGTCACTCAGCCAGTTGTCGTGCAACAGGTTTGTGTTTGAGTCTTGTGAAAGCAAAATATTAATTTGGCTGTGGCTACGGCACCTGCTCCATAAAACTAAAGCTAAATGCATTGTAGTCAGTGGTGCCAGTTATTTGATGCAGCACTGGCAAAATCACGATACAGTATATTACGTAACTGCAATACAAAAGCAATAGGAAAGTATATGGACTGCTGGTACTCTATACACAGCGTATTAATTTTAGTTGGTGGATTATATAATCATGGCCTGTGTGTTAGCCTCATCCTGTGGTCCGATAGACGGTCTGATATCTATTGACTGCACTGGGCCAGTTTGTACCAAAAATCTGGGGAATTTAACCTTTAAATTACCTGCATACTCAATAAACTGGATTATGTTGTAGATATCTATTAGGTATGGAAAAGCTAATGCATTGTTTATCTCTTTCCCTGGCATTTACTAGAAGCATAGATAATATTACTAGGGGTACACTACGTGCAATCCTTGCTATGCTTCAAAGATCATGTTTCCAGTTCTGGCAAAGATTGTCGCAAGTCTGGGCATCTGGGCAAAGATCATCCCAGCCCAAATCAAAAGGCACTCTATCCATGCTCAAACACTACAGTTTAATCCCCCAAGTTGGTGTGAGACTAGTTCATGTTGAGGCAATGCCCTACTTACTTTTGTGAGAAATGCTGAAGCACAGCCAAGATATGCCAGGAAGTGAGAATAGTGGCAGCTACTAAAAATATATTCTACAATTACACAAGTGCGCGGTCCAAACCCTCTCTTTTTGACCTGGGAAGGATGTAAATGGCTGGTTGTGAAATGTATACTTTAATGGCCACCTCTTGTTTAGATTGTAGATTGTTGCTATACATTAGCATCGTTCCATTTACCCATGATGTCTCTGCATTCCAAATAATATAAACATTGAAATATAAACAATTGGGTTTCCCATGAACTGTCTATGTACCAGTCCTCATCACCTTCTTGCTTAGTACTGTGTGTATGATCTGTAAATGTTGGACTAGGAATGTTTGTGTGTTTTATTCCTTTACTCATTACTTTCATCATAGAATATCAAGCTTGGTGAGTACCCAGTGACTGTGGTGTGTCCTACTGGAGGCCATCAGGTACTGTCTTTAGTTTACTTCACTTCTGGTCATGTCGTCTACCTGTGTGTATGTATGTATGTATGTAGATAACCACTGAGATCCGCTATGAGGCCGGTACCTTGACGTGGTTGGTCGCTGCAGTTCTCTGTTTTATCGTTGGGATTTGCTTTGCCTGGATTCCTTTCATCATCAACGACCTCAAAGATGTGGTCCACGTCTGTCCCATTGATGGCACCATCATTGGTGTCCACAAGAGAATGTAGACTCTGACTTTGTTGATGCACTGTCATCATTAATCTGAACATCTGTATCATGTCAACATGACTGCTTTTATTATACTCTCATTGTCATGATCATTTATTGCATGCGCAAATGTAAACTTGCAAATCACTGATTATTGTTTGTAGATAAAATGTCTGTACACTGCAATACTTGAATTTATTTGTACCATAGATAATTAAATGAGGGCTAAATCTATGTTTGTACCTAATTGCTAATTACCAAACCACAACTTGTGACGTCATTGAGAGTGATATTCTATTCATTGTGCTAATTAGATTTATTGGCACAGGTAAAGGAACGGCCAAGAGGTCAACATGTCTGAGAGCACTGATAAAACTCCTTTGACAAGTGAACGTGAGTTGCAGCAGCTGTTTAAACCGCTTGTCTATCTGCATGTGGTCACTGCATGTTTGCAACGAGCGTTTCTTGAAAGTACAGATGCAAAATCGTCGTGAACAAATTTATAAAAATTAATTTGACGAAGAACAGAGAAAATCCGCGCAGAGATATGGAAAACAACGCTAAAAAATAGCATACAAACTTCTGTATTTCTAGTGTGTGTGTGTGATAGTAAAATGTGTGCATTAGAATATCAATATATGACTCTATCTGTGCAGCCCCTCCGCCATCTTATGGTGATGCCCCCCCACCCACCTACACCCAGGATCCCAGTGCTCCACCTCCTCCCCAGGGCTATCCAGCTCCACAGCAGCAGCCTCCTCCACCTGTAGTCAATACGACCACTGTTGTCACTCAACCTGTAGTAGTGCAACAGGTGGGTACACTTTTGCCGAAGGATGTTGATGCATTTTACAATACTGTAGCTTGTCTGTATACATATGCTTGTGGAACTTACCAATTCTTTTTGAATGTGGGTGCAGCCATGCAGTAGATAAAAAGGCTATGTTTCTAGTAATTGGATTGAATAGGCCTTGTTCCATTCCTTGTCAATAATGCAAATATTCCATGTATACTAGTGCATAAAAACCAACACCATTACTGTGTAACCAAGAGATTGAATTGTGTTTGCACATGTATGCTTCCTTATGGGGTGCTCATGGATCAAACTATAGCTGGTTTTGTTTTTGACCATGCACTGATGCTATTTTGTCATAGAACATCAAACTGGGTGACACACCTGTGACTGTGATGTGTCCCACAGGAAACCACCAGGTATTGCTTTAAAGTATGAGTACAAATACAGCTGTTATTCATTTGATGTTCATGTTATAGATTACCACCGAGATACGCTACCAAGCTGGCACCATGACATGGCTGATAGCTGCAGTGTTGTGTTTTATCGTTGGGATTTGCTTTGCCTGGATTCCTTTCATCATCAACGACCTCAAAGATGTGGTTCACGTCTGTCCCATCGATGGCACCATCATTGGTGTCCACAAGAGAATGTAGATTCATTCCAAAGACCTGCCTCGATCTATCTTGATGTGTATAAACGTATATTTGCTTTAAACATGACTTAAATTTTGTAATAGTGTTTGTATCTGTGTATTGAGCTTGTGTATATTATGTGTGGCTTTTACAATAATTGTGTGTACTGAGCACAGAAGAGTTTGCTTTGATACTGTCTCCTTTTCTCTAATCATGTGCACATGTGACTTGGCCATAAATGGTCTTAGGAATGTATTTGGTAAAGGACGATAGAGAGAAAAGTTGTGGTGGGCGTTAAATAGAGTGCATATAGTCTTTTAGTTATGCTGTCAAATTGCCAACAACAAGCTACAGCTATTCAAGTTTCGACTCATGGCCTCCAAAGTTAAGAAGTACTGCAAGCAGTGTTGGTCTCCAAACAACGTTGTCCGTGTTTTGAGTAGATATACAACTAGGATATTTGCTGCAGTAGTGTGGTGTGGAGTCCTGTGGTCTCTACTGGGCAGCGATTCTTATCCACTGCAGTATCTGGACTACCTTCAGGGCAAACAGCTGCAACAGTGCATCAATTCTTCACTGGAAGTACCAGCCAATGATTTGGACACACTATTACAATACCTTCCAGCAGAATGGAATGAATCTATATTTTCAAATGAAAGTAGTTTAGTAGCTCTTTCCCAAGATTTAGACTCTCTCAACAGCAATGTCTCCTACCAACTGCTGCTTCTTCGTAGAGACAGTGAATGCCATAACCGTTTGCATCTGCAGAATATTGTGCTTGAGATAAACTATGGCATCAATGATAGCAATGAAACTGCATTCACAACCGTTGATAGGAGCATTACCAATGTCAGCCTGGAGTTGTTCAGCTTGCTGCAGTCAGAGTTGGAAGACCAGTTGTTGGTGAACATAAGAGAAGGACACTTCTTTGCTCTGGTCCTATTGCTCATATTTTCTTCCATACTGGGAGTGCTTGCAAAAGCTGTGTTTCTACCTCCTCTCTTTGGGATGATCATTGCTGGATTCATTCTCAGAAATGTCCCCTACATTGACTTTGCCACTCACATCAACACAGCGTGGAGCTCAACCATTCGTAACGTGGCTCTCGTAATAGTGCTAATTCGAGGAGGACTCTCAATGGATCCCAAGCAACTCAAGAGACAAAAAGTAGCAGTTGTGCTTCTAGCTGTGCTACCGTGTGTGCTGGAAGGTGCATTGGATGGAGTGGTGGGCACATTTCTTCTGAAATTACCGTGGCAATGGGCATTCATGCTTGGGTGAGTAGGTTTCTATAGCTTCGCATGTCAAACACCTGCACCCAGAGGAACAGAGACCTCAATGTTTTTTGGCTGTAACTGACCATTTAAGGAGTTTAGTGGCCAGGTTTGGATTCCTTAAAATCAAGTTTTTCAATTCCCCAATGATTATTTTGTAGTAAAGGGAATGGCCAAATAATGCGTTTGTGTCCTGTCAAAGGAAGTCAGTCACCTGTGAATGTGGGTTTATAAGCTACTATGATTCTACTGCTCTCAGGTACATCATAGCTGCAATATCTCCAGCCATTGTTGTCCCCACCACCCTCAAGTTACAAGAAGATGGGTATGGGGTAGACAAAGGTAGGTATTGTACATGTACTAGGTTTGTTGTGTGTTCTTTAGTAATGTTGCTGGTGGAGTAATGAGAATTCTGACAGCACACAGCTGCGTTGTCCTTTATTTTGTTACAGGTATTGGTACTCTGATAGTAGCCGCTGCCAGTTTTGATGTGGTCATATCCATCAGTCTCTTTGGTGTGTTCTTTGGGCTCACTTTTTCTGCAGGTCTGTCTCTGTTCTAATGACTCTTGGTATAACTTTTATTGGTTAAACAGAATTTGGATGAAGGGATTTGTCTGTCTTGCAGGTAATCTAATATTGGACATATTTCGTGGGCCTATTCAGATTGTGATTGGATTACTCTATGGTATTCTCTTTGGGTTAATTCTGTGGATACTGCCCACCAAACACTTTGTGAGTGTATGGCTTTAAGAATACCACACTCTCTGCTATATACCAACCATCTATGTGATATTGTTACTGTGTCCACAGAAAAAGGGATCAAAGACACGTAATCGTTTTTTCCTCTTGTTTGGTTTGAGTCTCTTTGCTCTGTTTGGTAGTCGTCGTGCAATCTTCTTTGGCTCCAGTCTGGCTGGATCAGGAGCGTTGGCCGTGCTCATTTTAGCCTTCGTAGCTGGACAAGGATGGGACAAAGAAGAGAAGGTACGTAGGCAGCATTGTGCTTATCTTTTAAGAAATGATGTGTAGTTGTGCATATTTTAGTGGGCATGTGGTTGTCAATGTGCCTACATGTACTAATCTTGTACCTTTTTATGTACAGAAACTAGTGTCACGAGTGTTTCTGATTGTGTGGCAGCTTGCCGAGCCATTGCTGTTTGCTTTGATCGGAGCAGAAGTTGCTCTCGAGTTTATCACGCCTTCTCTTGTTGGTGCGTGTGATAGCAATAATCAAAGGGGCCCCCTCTCTTTTATGTGCCATTCGTTGTGATTCCATAGGTCTGGGTATTGCTCTGATTTTCATTGGTCTTGTGCTGAGACTCACTGTCAGCTTTGTCACTGTCCTCTGCAATGGTTTCAATTGGAAGTACATGCTCTTTGTTCCCATAGCATGGATACCAAAAGCCACAGTTCAGGTTAGATTCTCATCTAAATGCACATACATACAGTGATACTGTAGCCTCGTTCCCAAGCCTTCCCTGGCGCGTATTTATATTTCGCGAGTTGCAAAGTTAAGAGGCTAGTGATACTGTGCACAATAGGCACATCTTATGCCCAGCCCCCTGTTGATGTGGATTGTCTAGGTAGTACTATGTTTGTAACTGTTTTATTGTATTACTACAAGGCTGCAGTTGGACCACTGGCGTTTGAGTTTGCTATGGAGAGGGGCATTGATGACATGGAAGTCCAGCTTGGAAGACAAGTATGTACCTTGAATTATTATCTTTATGCATGATAACATGGATGTTTTTAAAATTCCGTCTCAGGTGCTAACCATAGCTGTTCTTGCAATCATACTGACTGCTCCTTTGGGAGCTATTCTTGTAAGTCTGTTCGGTCCCATCCTACTGACCAAGACTGCACCATCGTCGTCAGATAAGACACCAGAAGGTGACCAAAGGGTGTCCAGTGAAGGGGAGCAAGGAGACCATAATGCAGAACTAGGTAAGATAAAGTTATAAAATAAGATTATCTGTGTCTGTTTGTTTTAGTTTTTTGAGTCTCTACTTTAATCATGCTGGGCATCTTGGAGTGTTATCATTTCCTTCCAAACATGTACATTGTGTACGTACTTGTCTCATGATCTTTCCACCCAGCAGCTGCACAGAGGTCGCCTGTTCTCAAGAATGAGGAGAGAAATGGCATAGGGCTACATGAGCCAGTGGATCATGACGACATTAATGAACCTTCTTTTGATCCTGCCCAGAGACAAGGTGCATTTGCTAACAATTTGCTTTTGTATCCAGCAATTACTGAGAGCAGGGAGACTACAGTGTGAAGATAATAGTATTAGAAAATAATTATTCATTTCTTATTTATTTCTGACTGTGCACGTATTCAATGCTCCATGTATGCATGTTCCTTCTTTTTATATCTGATGAAGTTGTTTGTTTGGTACTAACACTTAAATACAGTGTAGATTTTGTGCTGTAGAACGATAGCAGGATGCAGTGAGCACTGAGCATGCAAGCAGGATGCAGAATCAACATCTGATCTCGTGACCGATCAAATATCGCGCCAAAAATTCAGCATCTGCGTGTTCATGCTGCAGCTCAGTACAGTGATAATCATCACTGATCAAGTTGTAGAAATGTCTTGTCGCCAGCGAATGACAGCTTCAGTGCAGCCTCAACGTCATGTCTCCAGTTCAACGAACGAGAATGCATCTATCTGCACCGCTCTAGGGACTGCCACTCTTAGACCTGGAATGGAAGTTAGTGACTCAGTGATATTCCACTCTCATTGCACTATCACTTGCACTATGATTTTGTCTCTCTCCAATGTACCTACAGCTTCGACCCGACAAGAGAGTAGGATCTTTGAGTTTTGTTTCAGACATTTTGGTGAGTAGATCATACATCATAATAATAATTGAGTATGGTTAAATATTTTCTTCACATGCAGAGAAATGCTCAGCACAGTCAAATTGGCTCACAAACTAACAAAGAAAATCTTGAAAATGAAAAGAATGCCACAGTAAGAATTCCTTATGCTGTAATGGTAATGCAAATAGTTCATTGTGGACTGTGTATACTTCTACAGTTATTCATCGAGGAGCTGCTGGTTGCCATCGAGAAGAGTGGTGAGGATGAAGAGAACGGGCCCAGTACCCCAATTATTGCAATTATGAAGGGAAAATCCCAACTCTTGAAACCAAAGAAAAGGAGAGAGCACCTTCTAGCTGTGCTCACGTACTACAATGTGGAGGATGTGATTGACCAGCAGTCTGCAGACGGGCAAACTGCCCTCCACCTGGCCATTGCAGTGAGTTTCTAGTAGTCCATACTATATTTGTACCTATGGTGGTTAACCACTTTCAACCAGCACCCATACAATTTGTGGCCAATGGTTTCTCTCCACAGGCACATGATTACAGTTCAGCAATGGTACTTGTGGCTTTTGGTGCCAATGTCAATGTCATTGATAACCAGGGATGTACTCCTCTTGATCTCCTCATGTCAAATCCCATTGAGCTGGAGACTGTGGTTCACATTACAGACGAAGCCGATACTCTGACACCACAGAGTCCTAATCAAGGGTCCTGTGTGTCTTGCGATGAGAGGATGAAGCTGGTAGAGTTGCTAACGTCTACTGGCGCAGTTCGTGGAGAAGCAGTTGAGAAGCTCACGACAATAAAGTGTGTACCTCCTTTTGCCTGCATCCCGAGTTTTGATAGTGATTCGCAGCAAGAGGAAGAGATGTGGTTGTCCTGGGAGTACAGACTCACTTCTCGCTACAGTTGGCTAAAAAATGAAATCGAGATGCTACTCAGCAAGGAAGAACCTAGCCACGAAGAAACGTTTTCACTTGGTTCTCATCAAAGAGAACTACAGCTTCTGAAGAGAGCAGGGAGTCGTGTTTTGTTTCTGGATGGAGGAGGGATCAGGGGTCTTATACAAATTGAGATGCTGAGTCAGTTGGAGAGAAAGACCGGGAGAAGGATCACCGAACTCTTTGACTGGATTGTTGGGACTTCCACTGGGGGGATAATTGCACTGTGTTTAGTGTACGGTAAGGAATACATTTATCTTATGCCTACTGTGTAAACAATCTCGTCCCCTTGCTCACCCCTAGCTGATCTTCCTTGCACTGAGCAATAACTTTGAGGGAGAGCCCGGTAACAAGTATGCATGCCTGAGTGATGTTTTTCAATGGTCCATACATGCATACAGATATATAGGTGTGTTGGAAAACAACTGCATGTGATGTTATCTTTGCCTCTAGGTTTGGACAAACTGTGTATTCATGTACATATATTATTTCAAGTTGAACCAAAATAGGGCACTAATGGACTGTAACATCTAAGTTAAATAAACATGTAGCCACGATAAAAAAGGCTATACTTCCATCATCTTTCTTTTGTTTGTTAGGAAGCCTGGAGTCCACTCGTGTAAAGGGTTTCTTTTCTTATTGTGTGGTTCTGTTCTTGCATAGTAACAGCTATGATGATTTCAGAGTCACTCACTGTAGCCCTTGCATACAGGAAAAAGAACTCTTCCCCAGCTTCGGCAGTTGTATTTCAAACTCAAAGATGAAGTATTTGGTAAAGTTCGAGCTGGTGTAGCCACAGAGGTGAGAAAGTATGAAGAAATACTAAAGAAAGAATTTAGCACCGACGATGGCGAAGAACTCCACATGGACCATGTCACTTATCCTCGGCAAGTCTATATTTGTATTTATGTATAGGGATGCATAGATCTTTGCATCTGTGACTTAATTTATGGGATTTGCAGCATTTTGATGAATGTTTGCACAGGTTGGGTGTTTGGATAATTGATTTATTTGCTCCAAACATGTTGCTGTTGGTGGATGTTGTTAGATATGTTTAGAGTTGATTACAATAACTGTTGAAAAAACATTCATGAAGATTTTGTAATCAACTTATAGGGTCATGATCGCTGCTGTTGATAAGAGTCACACAAACCTGAAGCTAGAGTTTTTCAACAACTGCTTTGATGACAAATTTCACAAATCTAATGGAAAACCATGTAAGTAGGCATACACAAGTAGTCTTGTAAACCAGGCCCTCCCAATGGGCTTTATATTCCTCTCACTTAGCAATAAGCAGAACAGGGAAGGCCTGATTTACAAGGCTACACAAGCACACAGAGTCGTAACGATTGCATGAATGTTAATGTTGTTGATTGAACTCCCATCAACCAGGGCCAGTATGGGAAGTAGCACGATATACCTCAGCTGCACCTCTACTATTTGGAGAGTTCAATAACTTCGTTGATGGTGGGGTTCTTGCCAATAACCCCAGTGAGAGTGGGCTCACCAGGATTGAGCAGTACTACAGGAGTGGTGTCTTGAAGCTGCCAGTATCTCTAGTGGTATCGGTGGGTAGTGGATTGGTGCCAGTGAAAGACCTGGGCAGTATCAATGCTCAGGACATCTTGTTTTTTGGAACAAAGGGTTGGTTTGATTCGACAGCTCATGTTCGGGATAGAACAATCAACTTGAAGACACTCCTTCTCAATGCTGTAAGTAGTTGTACTTTGAAATTTAAGTGTTTGATACCCCATGAAATTTATTGAATGACTGTGTTAACTTTACAGATTTCTGAAACTGAAACAATAGTTGAGAATTGCAGGAGTAGGTGCACAGAACAAGGCATTCCTTTCTTCCGGTTGAATCCCGATTTGGAGAAGGTGATTAGCTCACAAGAGACCAGTTCTGACCTGTTGCTCAGTATGATGTTGAAGGCAACCAGGGACACCAACCAACTCACTGAAATGAAAGACTTAATCAGATGTTTGCATGCTCTCTCCAATACATGTAACAAAGTATCACTTCATTGATATTCACTCAATTCCTTGTCCGTGTCTCCGGAAGTGTTTTAAGAAGGTGGAGCTCGTTCTTTTGCGTATTTCAATAGCGCGCGCGAATTTGACCACAACTTTCAGACCAGGTGATCCACTCATCAGTAAACAAAAGTGGGTCATGGCTGAAAAAAGGTTCCGTTCTAAAGTTCGAAAGAATAGCAGCAAAAGTAAAACTCTTGACAGCAATGACAGGAGAAGTACCAGCCCCATTGGTTCCAGCCTATCTTGTGGAGAGTCACCCAACGTGTCTCCACAGATCATCAAGAGAACAAAATCAGCAAACTTACCTTCTCTTCTAAAGACTGAGGTATATCATTGTCGGCACTTGTAGCAGTACCATCTATGTCTTTGTACATAGAAATTCGTAGATGAGATTCAATAAGGGCTTACAGAATTAAAGAGGTTGCAGGCATTGATTGATTTGTATGCCTCAATAAGGTTTTCGTGACATACTGCCACGTATAATTTATAAGTAAACCATTTTACAAGTGTTCTTGCTGTGGTCACAGGATCAAGATGAGTCTGATCTGGGATTCGTGACAGTACTAGTGAGTTGGTGTGATCAACTAGCCTTAGAGATGTATAGTCACTCAGCTTAGTTCCAATATAGTTCCTGTGCTTGTGGCCATAAAATTCAATATTAGGATAGAGCATTGTTTGCAGAGGAGTTCCACGATGCTACATATATTTGGTTGGTAGTTATTACTTAATGGATTTTAGTACACTTAATAAAAAGCCACTCAAAAGCAATAGTTTGTGAAGCCATTTGATTAGTGTGTCTGGTGTGTCATTGTTGAGCCAACAATATGAGCATGTGATCATCATTCGTTATATATAGGTGGAGATCATATTAAATCAACAATTCACAATAATATTATTGCAATCTACCAACGTGCTCACACTCACTGACACATTCCATTTTACAGAGCTCACAGAGGTTCTTCAGTCGATCTGCTAGCTCTTCACCAATTTCTCAGAAGAGGTTATCCGTGAAACTTAAAGACCTCAGCTACTTGCTACATTCTCCTAAGAATTCACAGGTGAGGAAATTCGAATGCATAAATTTTGGACTAATATTATTTATGGGCAACTTTTAGGGTTGTCCTCATTTCATGGCTAATTAAGTTTGTGTTCACTTATATTCCCCTGTGAGGAGGCTCCACTCCACTCCCTTTCATGTGGTATGGGCTGTACTACAATGTTATGATGCATTCTCCCTATACACAAGTGGCTGGAGTCCAGATTCTAGGCTAGATTAGTAATGATAATGCATTGCTGTTTTTCTCATGTACCCAAACACTTCCTAAACAAGGCCCTGCTCGAGCTTCTACAGAGAGAGAACACTAATCCTGAGGTTTTAAATGAAAATGGTGATGCACCGCTCCACTCCATTGTGAAGAGCAAACGAGAGGACAAAGTTGAACTCCTCGCCACACTGCTCACACATAGCACTACCAATGTCGACATGCAGGCAGAGAGTGGGATGACGGCCCTGCACTTTGCAGCACAGGTGGGACACATTGCCCACTATGCAAATACTAGCATAAAATTTCTTGATGTACACACAATGTCATGTGATAAAAGGCTATAGGTGGGAGTTTCAGTTTAATCTAAACACTGGATAGCTGACTAACTACCTGTTGTATAATTTGTAATAATTTTAGTTTCCTCAAATTGTTTCATGAGAAAAGTTCACCATGGAATTTTTGCTTACATAGTTATGTACTACACTTGCAGAGTGGTGATGTGTCAAGTGCCAGAGTGCTTTTGGCCTTCGGTGCGAATGCCAATGCCACAAATTTCAAGCACCAAACACCTCTGGATGTTGCAACAATTGCCTGGGTGGTTCACCTTAGGGATGTGAAAGTGTTTGATGGCACAAACATCCTTGAGACCGTGGAAGAACGAGATTACAGTTTTTCATCGAGTAGTGAGGCAACCTGTCCCGATGTTTTCGACCCAGCATTCTTTGAAGAGACTCCACCAACAAGAAGAAAAGTGATGGTTCATAATGACTTGAGCAGTTCGTGGGTACGCATTGATCTTGTTAACACGAATGGCTGTAAGTCTTTACATGGTCATCGGAGCCTAGAAGCTTCCATTGAGCGTTCTGGACGATCTAGTATTGAAGACTCTCGAGAGTTTACCAACACAATGATGCCCATCAAACTATCTGATCTTGAGAATGAGAGTGCACAACCTGCAAATGGAGCAATGGCTACAAGTCAAAGTTTAGCAGAATTGACAAAATTGCGACGTCAATTTTTCGATTTACTTTATTCAGTCGGTGCTATTAGTGGAAAATCGAAAAAGTTAAAATTCAACAAAGTGTCACGATTGAGATCGTTCTCTGAAAGTGGTGAATTATCGGAGAGTTTAGAGATTGCTCTTGAAAGGAGTGTTAAGTTGAAAGACTATGATGAGGGGAAAACAATACTCACACTCTCAGAAGAGCTGCAAGACTACATCAACACTCGAATGAACAGTCAAGAGTCTTTATCAAGTAACCCTGATGAAGCAATGGCTATGGTCTATCAACAGAAAGAGATCACACAGTTCAACAAGACCCAGAAACTGGGGTTAGGCCATCGAGGTGTTTTGGGAATAGAGTATGAAGTAAGAGGAGGGAGCAGGATCCTGTTCCTCGATGGAGGAGGAATCAAAGGACTGGTTCAACTTGAGGTCATGAGTCAACTGGAACAGTCCACGGGGAGAAAAATCACAGAGCTGTTTGATTGGATTGTGGGGAGCTCCATAGGTGGTGTGATTGCATTGGCCTTGGTCTATGGTAAAAAATTGGTTATACCTAATGTTACAATACAGCCTGTCCATGAATTGGATAATTTTTTTCTCTCTGTCTAGCTAAAAAGTCTCTTACTGAGTTGAGGCAGTTGTTTTTCCAACTAAAAGATGAAGTGTTTTCCAATCCAAAAGCTGGGTTTGTCTTCAACACTAATGCTCTGGAGAGGATACTGAAGAGTGTGTTTGGTGTTCAACAGTGTATGAATGATGAAGTCAAGCCAAAGTAAGTAGTTTTGCATTTTAGACCCAATATTCAAAATGTTGCTTTTGACAATAATTATTTTAGAGTATTGGTCACAGCCGTCTGTAAGAAAAAATCACCACTTCAACTTCATTTTTTCAACAACTGTTTTGGTGATGAATTCAGCACACGTACGTAAGACTGAGAGTGTGTTAGTTGTGGTACTTAATTGTTTTGGCAAACATAACATTTTCAGCTTGCTTTGCTCACATCATGACTATCATACTGTGTATAGAGCTTGTTTGGAAGGTGGCAAGAAGCACATCAGCAGGTCCACCGTTTTTCAACGAATTTGAGAACTATGTTGACGGGGGAGTTTTAGCAAACAACCCTAGCGACTGTGGCCTCTCTGCTATTCAAGACTACCATCGTCAGAAGCACATTGATCTGCCGATTGCTGTCATTGTCTCCATCGGTACAGGCATCTATCCAGCTGAAGAACTCGGAAGAGTCGATGCTCACGAATTCCTGTTCTTTGGAAAGCACTGGTTCAATTTTGCCGATAATTTGAAGAAAAGAGCCCAGAACCTCCTCTCACTCATCTCCAATGCTGTGAGTTAGTCGATATCAATTGGATCGGTTCTGATCAGTGACATGTGCATGTGTTTCTATACTCCTTCTCCCCCCATTAGTTGTTGGAGTCGGAGATGGTAGCAAAGAACTGTGCTGTACGCTGTGCAGAGCAGGGCATTCCGTACTATCGATTCAGTCCTGAACTAGTAAAGCTGGGTTTGTCTTCAACACTAATGCTCTGGAGAGGATACTGAAGAGTGTGTTTGGTGTTCAACAGTGTATGAATGATGAAGTCAAGCCAAAGTAAGTAGTTTTGCATTTTAGACCCAATATTCAAAATGTTGCTTTTGACAATAATTATTTTAGAGTATTGGTCACAGCCGTCTGTAAGAAAAAATCACCACTTCAACTTCATTTTTTCAACAACTGTTTTGGTGATGAATTCAGCACACGTACGTAAGACTGAGAGTGTGTTAGTTGTGGTACTTAATTGTTTTGGCAAACATAACATTTTCAGCTTGCTTTGCTCACATCATGACTATCATACTGTGTATAGAGCTTGTTTGGAAGGTGGCAAGAAGCACATCAGCAGGTCCACCGTTTTTCAACGAATTTGAGAACTATGTTGACGGGGGAGTTTTAGCAAACAACCCTAGCGACTGTGGCCTCTCTGCTATTCAAGACTACCATCGTCAGAAGCACATTGATCTGCCGATTGCTGTCATTGTCTCCATCGGTACAGGCATCTATCCAGCTGAAGAACTCGGAAGAGTCGATGCTCACGAATTCCTGTTCTTTGGAAAGCACTGGTTCAATTTTGCCGATAATTTGAAGAAAAGAGCCCAGAACCTCCTCTCACTCATCTCCAATGCTGTGAGTTAGTCGATATCAATTGGATCGGTTCTGATCAGTGACATGTGCATGTGTTTCTATACTCCTTCTCCCCCCATTAGTTGTTGGAGTCGGAGATGGTAGCAAAGAACTGTGCTGTACGCTGTGCAGAGCAGGGCATTCCGTACT
Organism: Tethya wilhelma; assembly: GCA_964030475.1. Classification (NCBI taxonomy): domain Eukaryota; kingdom Metazoa; phylum Porifera; class Demospongiae; order Tethyida; family Tethyidae; genus Tethya; species Tethya wilhelma. Next base: position 233,954 of record CAXIPT010000028.1, read on the forward strand.
ATCGATTCAGTCCTGAACTAGATGAAGTGATACCTGCAGGAGAGACTGATAATGAGAAGTTGATTGCAATGATTTTACTTGCAAAGAAACAGACACCTCAGCAAGGCATGTCTGAACTGGTGAAACTATTCCATGTTATAGCGGAGGAAAGCCGTAAGGTTCAATACAGGAACTCTCGGAGTTTTTTCATCCCTTCAAGTTGAACATGACGTGTTTGCTTTATCCCTTCAAGTTGAACATGATGTGTATGTGTGTGTGTGTGTGTGTGTGTGTGTGTGTGTTGTAGCTTGTGGTAATAGTCAATTAAGCATTGCAAATTGAGAGTGTAATTTCAAAACGGACATTCCTTAATTTGTGGTTAAAGTTTAACGTCATAATTCGTGTAGTTTACTTAGGAACGTCGAAAGTAAACATGTGCTATAATTGTGTGTACAACAGCACAGAGCAAAAGTTCTAGCTAAGATTTATAACTGATTAACGAACATGGCAGCTACAGTTAGTACTAGTCCCAGAGTGGATAATCCAGGGCCTGGAAGTGATGCAGGAATAAGCATCAGTCTGATTGCATCTACTCCTAGCGGCGAGGAGCTTGGCTCCAAGCTGCCTTTTCCTGGGAAGAAAGAGGACAGGACTGATCGCGACAGCCTCATGATCAGAAGTGGCTCCGTACGAAGCCTGTCAGCATCGCCACCACCACTAAGGTGAAGTGGTCGAATTAATTGTACTGCAGGGTTTAAATTATAGAATACCTATCTATAAATGCATGAATTGATTGGCATTGTTATGATTAATTTTTATGCTAGATTACTTTATATTGTTTTTTAATCAAATTCTAGAGACCAGAAACTAAGAGAGATGCATAAGAGTCAATCTGTGGACTTTCTAGCCAGCTCAAGTGGTAATAAATTGCAACACCAGTTCCTGTCTGTTGATGAAAGAGCTCAGGATGACAGCTCAATCAAACCCAAAGAGGTGAACTACAGCACCTTGGACGAGTAGGGCCAGGGATTAGAGACTAGGGGTGCTGGGTAAAGTATCATAATACTGTATAATGGGTAAATCTGGCGAATTGGTGAATTATTTTGCAAATTACCAAAATAAAAATCGCCAAACAGTTTTATACTCACACACATGCATATAAACAATGGAGTGTGCAGAATTAAATCACCAAATTTAAATCGCCAATCATGCTAAAATATGAATTTGGCAAATATTAAGCCTGCCAAATTTACCCACTATACTGACGGTATTGTATTGTGTAAACTTTCCATTGCATGTTGACTTTCAGAGCAACATACAACAATATCTGCAATAGTTCCTACGTTGATCTCGGAAGTTGCCTATGTATTATTTTTACGGTGTCACGTTTAATAATTGTTTAACAGTTATGTGAGTTTGAATTGCCTCGTTAACCACTAAAGTCTCATCCAGACTGAGTGTCACTACTAGTCATTTCTCGTTTGGCTATCATAGTCTGTTGTTCTTGTTGCAGGGGTTATTTGAATCTCTGACAAAATCTTGGAGAAGAAGAAGTTCAAAAAAAAACAATCCTGACTATCAACTCCATTATCCCAAAAATGTTGAAGTACGTAGATTCAAACCTTTATGTTGTGATAAGATGTTACATATAAGCACTACTATTACTCTTCTGTGAAAACCTTACTAGAAGAATGCTTTGCCTGCATTGTTTCCAAGTTGTTCATTAGTAGCCCAAGATGTGAGTATGATTACAGTGAGTAGTAGTGTTGGTTCATTATGGGTCTTTGCTCAATCCTATAAAGCTTTTAACTAAGGAATGTGAACTATTTCGTAGCACACATTAATTTTTAATGCTTCAGGCACTCAAGGAACTCCTGAGCGATCCATCTGTGAATTTGAATGGCAAAGATGGTTCGGGACTGGCCCCCATACACGCTATAATCACCTCCAGACGTAAGAAGAGCCCCATGCTACTGCTGACACTGCTCTCCAACAGTAGCACTGATGTCAATTTAACGACTGATGATGGTGAAACTGCACTACATCTAGCAGTGAAAGTAAGTGTACTATTAATTTTCATCACTTATTGTACATACGTACTATTATTATCGACCATGTATAACTATACTACTATAGAACTCTGACATTCTGATTGTTAAGATTCTGCTCACATTTGAAGCAGAAGTAAATCCTGTGAATCGAGAGTTACAGACGCCACTTGATGTGGCAATGGAAAAGAGCCACATGGAGATAGTTGCTCTGCTGGTGTCTGTTGGATGCCAACAAGCTGGGACGCTGAATTCAAATTCAGATAAGAAGCTTCCTCGCTTGATGTCCTTCAAAGATGACCCAGTGGTGAAGAGATTGTCAGCACCAGTTGATGGATTAGCAGAAAATGGACACACTAATGGCAGAGCCGGCAGTGGTGGTGTGCTCAGTGGCAGTGAGAGTGAGGAGGATAACTTTCGAGAGAGAACTTTCTCTGTTCAGAGTTGTGAGCGTGCCACTCTGAAGGACATGGAGGATGGGAAGACACTGACTACACTCTACGAACGACTCAAGCAATGCATTAATGTACAGTTGGAGTTATCTGGTAAGTGATTTACCCTTGGCACGTGCTCTTGTGGGTGCATCTTCAAGCTAAATAATTATTATTTTTTGTTTTTGTGGTGATTTCAGGCTCTTTTAGTATGTCTGCCAATGAGTCTGTTGCATTGCTCATGCAACAGAAAGAGCTGCGGAAGTACAACAAGACTGCTCAAGAGACGCCATCAATGTTCCAAGTGAAAAACGGTAGTCGTATTCTCTTTCTTGACGGTGGTGGAATGAGAGGTCTCATACAGATTGAAATCTTGAGACAGCTTGAGAAGGAGACCGGAAGACAGATAGTAGAGCTCTTTGATTGGATTGTGGGCACCTCAACTGGTGGTGTACTTGCACTGGGGCTTGTATATGGTGAGTCTTCATCTCACTCACTGCCTCATGGAGGATTTGCTTTCAAACTTCTACAGGAAAGAAGACCTTGTCTCAATTGCGACAACTCTACTTCAAAATAAAGGATGAAGTGTTTGCCAATGACCGTCTTGGGTTTGCCTACAACACTGAAGCACTCGAGAGACTATTGAAAGCTGAACTTGGGACAGAACTGGTCATGGATAGTGTGCAGTTTCCTAGGTAATATAATTGCATTAAAATTAATGTCACATAATTTATAGTGTGCATGTGTGTCTGGTTGTGTGTTTGTCTAATTGTTGGTGTGGGTGTTTGGTTGTAGGGTACTCATCACAGCTGTCTACAAGAAAACCACAATGCCTGAACTTCATTTCTTCAACAATTGCTTTGAGGATGAATTCAGTAAATGTAGGTTCATCCACTTACATGCACCCCCTTCCTTCACACATATTATTGTAATGCTATTTCACTATCAGATCCTGTGTGGAAGGTTGCACGCTATACATCAGCAGCCCCAATGATGTTCAGTGAATTTGAGAACTATGTTGACGGGGGAGTTCTTGCAAACAACCCTAGTGACTATGGCCTCTCAGCTATTCAAAACTATCACAGGTGACCTCATTATATAAAGATGGATTATTTGGTTCAAAAAAATTCAACAAAATTAAATGTGCATCTAAAAAATTAGTCTGTTACAATTCGTTGCTGGTTACTGTTAGGCAAAAAGGAGAACGACTGGAAATTGCTCTTGTCCTGTCGGTTGGATGTGGTATCTATCCTGCTGAGGAGCTGGGGAAGATCGATGCTCAGGAATTTTTGTTCTTCGGCAAGCATTGGTTCAAGATAGCCCACACTCTGAAGCAGAGAGCACAGAACCTGATCCAGCTTCTTTCAACAGCAGTAAGGATCACTGGCTTATAAGTTCTGTTGTTTAGTTTCCCTATTACTCATGATGGTGTTACTTGTTTTGATTGTCAGCTGGTTGACTCGGAAGCAGTTGCTAAGAACACTTGCAGTCGACTTAAAGAACTGGGTATTCCGTTTTATCGAATGAGTCCTTATTTGGATGAAGTCATTCCTTCAGGTGAAACTGATACAGGGAAGTTATTAAACATGGTGATGAAGGTGAGACACACATCTCGAGCCTCACAGTAATAATCAATTTTTTTATATGATGCATTAATTATTATTTGCAGGCAAAGAGTATGGAAGCTTTAAGTGCGCAAATGGATGATCTTGTTCAGAGGTTTTATTTGGTGGCTGAGATGAGCAAAAAACAGAGACTGGACATGTGAAAAGAATTTTGTACTCACATAGTGAATCATTGATACATGCATGATTGTACTTTTTCTCACGTCCAATCTCATTCTCTACATGTATACAATACAGTTTGTATGGCCATATGGCCCATATGGTAAGGGTTTCTACATACCGTATATCGACCCGTACCAATCTAACACTGCGCGTGCGCATAATACCTGGCTTAGCTAGCAGTGAATGTGATTTGAGGAGAATACAAACTCTTGTTGTCGTACACTCAAGCTCAGTGACTCAGTCTATCGTCCAGAGAACCTCAAAGTGACGCTTCTGCTCTATTATATTTTCTGTATTGGTACATGGGTGGTGCTCAAATGGTATGTTAAGTATCATTGATAAAGTGTGCAAAGTAGCAATGCTAATGAGCTAATCTTAGTGGGATACAAGCCAGCGCCTGACAAGCTGATGAATAATGGCATAAGCACAACTTCCATGCATCATATCACATTAGGATAATGAGCGAGTGGCATAGCAGATGCTGTAATAATATGGTCTGTAATCCTGAGAACACAAGCATTAGTTGATGTAAGAGTACACATACTTGTGTTACAAATATGCTGTTTGCATCCATAAAGTTGTCACTACCACATTCTTTTACACAGGTTAAAAGGGTTAGACTTCTCTAGCTAGGCTCAAAATCAACGAAACTATAAAAACCTACTACACCAGTCTGACGGGTTTCAATCACTTTGAACAGTTGTAGTTTTGTTTGCAAAAAATCAGTGTCACTTTGTTTAGTAGGATTCCGGCAATGACAAGTAGTGAAGAAGTTATACTGGACAATTTACTCCCTGATTTCCAGAAGGAGTTGAGCATAAATGAGCTCAAACCCTATCTCAAACTGACGTGCTCATTGACTGATGAAGAATGTGAAGAGCTGACAGAGAATGAAAATTTGACTGAAGAAGAGGCAGCACAAAGGCTCACTTCTATCCTCAAAGAGAAGGGCCCTCATTGCTGTGCACGGATCATGCTCAATGCACTTCGACAGTCAGTAGAATCTAGCAAGTCAACAAGCTTAAGTACATATGGTCACTTGGAACTGATCAGGAAGCTGGAGTGGGAATTGAACTATACAGAAGAATCCACCACGGGTAATGGACCATATCACACACAGGGACCAGGTAAGTCAATAATGGATCGCCCAAATTAAGTTTGAAACAATAGTTTACATGCATGCTTTAATTATTGTCACATTTAGCTATTGAGATTAACCACACATCCTTTCAATAGCATTATAGCAATGCCAAGACAAGTGAGGGAATTATTAAAGTTGTTATAACTACATATTGTTCGTGTGCATAGATGCGTGTAATCTCACATGCATGTATGACATTGCTGTTCTATCAAGCGTGTCATCACTAAAGGGAGTACCAATTGTAGCTCAACCACACTCATGTACATGCAACATTCAAGCAATTGTGACATTAAACAGTCTCCATACTAACTAATTGTCTTCCTATAGGATCCATCTGTAGCTAGGTTACCATGTGTAATTGCGGAAGGGATGCATTGCAAACATACACTAGGGCCGTTGGTTGCAGGGTGGGGAGCAGCTGGCATGTGTTTTGTTTAGTATACTCAGAGCCCACAGTCTCTGTGAGTTTATTGATTGCTCCGGAGAAAGCCAAGTCTTTTAATTGCCACAGAGTTACATATAATTGTTTGTCAAGAGTTTATTAAGACAGCTCTCTGTGTATACACATACTGTTCAAGTGCAGCTGCTCTGGCTTACATTGATGTAAACTGCATGTACATGTGTTAGCGTTAGCCTTTGAGACTGGAAGTGACATGCCAAACTTAAAGTATGCAATCTTTGTTCATGTTTTGACAGTCACAAATCACATTAGGTTTAGTAATTTCATTTGAAATTCTATATCTATATATTTTTGTAATGACAACACACTTGCATAATGTCACAGATTTGTGTGGCTGACATCCATAGTATGTTGCGTCTATTTGTGTAATATGACCGTAAAGAACTCTAATGAGCTTTTGAATAGTCAACATCGTACCTACCCGCTAGGCAAAGCCAAATTCCATGTCTCACTTATGTAGTTCCAATATCTAAAATAGCTTTGGAAATTTAATTCACCACAACAAAGAGGTTGCCATGGTTAAATGACATCACTACTACTCACTGACATAAACTATAATAGCATCAGGAAAGAGACTCACGCAGTTTTTAAACTAATCCTATTTCAGTGATTTGTGATTTTGTGCCAAGAACATAACGCTATTAGTAAAGAATATACTAATATTATATTCTCCAGATTCTACTGATTCCAAGGATAGCACAACTGATGTTGTGAATATAGATGCTCCATTCTTCCCTACTGCTGTTCCTGACAGTCCATTTGTGATAATGCAATTCGGTGCATCAGCAAGCCAACATGGCCAACTCAATCCACTTAGTTGGCACAGTCATTTCTCCAAACTGTCACAAAGGCCTCCAGCATCCAGAGTCAGTCATGCAAACATGTCTGTTGTGATTTCTATCGGTCCATCAAAGGAGCCTGTCCCATTGGTAAGGTATCACTATCTCAATCCAAGTCAAGTACAGAGCAGTATGGACTTCAGTAGTGATCTAATAGGAGAATCAAAAGCAATACAGAAGGGATTTGCTGAGTTTGTCCTACAAGTTTGCAGCCTCTTGGAAAAGTCCCCCGATGTTGATGTTGAGAAAGTACGCCTGTCGCTCTCCTACCGAAGCTGTGAAACACAACCTCCTATTGAAATATATGCACCATCTAGTGCTGTTACAAAAGCCAAGACCATCCCTGGATTGCTCACTGCTCTCAGCCGACAAGCATCTTGGTTCAATTATGAGTTAATCTCATACATGGCTCAGGAGTTTTGTGGAGATCAGGGGCAAAAATTAGTTGACATTTATGAACAGCAACTGAGAAGTTTCTTTCATAAGCTAGTCTTGCACTGTCCACCATTTGTAAATGGAGATCAAAAGATCCTGGAAGGATTTGAGACAGTGGAGATGAAAGTCAACTGGAATTTGCAAGCCAGCATGTTGCAGGAAGTGGCGATATTCAAGGGTACAGTGAGCAAGCTGTTGGGACTTAGCTCTAGGTTTTTGGTACTGAAATCTATTGGAGAGCATCAGTTCCAACTATCATGGGCAATTCCATCTGTAGCTGCTCATCATGTTGTCAGTCAAGCATCACTTAAACCTGAAGCCTTTGTAAAAGAAAATGTTGACTCAGTCCACATTGCAGACAACTATATTGACTTCAAGGTATGCATTTATGGCTGAAATACAACGTAATTTGTAGAAGCTACACAATACATAAAAACATTCATTAAAGTTTACAGAACAATTGCTTACTTGAATGAAATAGTTGCGATTCCACAGTGTTTCTTCCCCCATTCTTAATGAGCAATAACATCAACTATGTGCTGCATTGCATGCATCAATATAGTCCATAATGTCAATCTTTGTAACATATCACTATTTCTGTGTGCATGCTTATAGGTTACAACTGACCGACTCACCTCAAGTCCAGCTGCAGCTAGGTCGAGTCATGGATACATCTTTAAAACAGCTGCAGAAACAAGGTTTGTATCAATACACTCTTGATCAATATTGTATAACAATGTCTGTATCCTAAAAGCCATATTTCATATATACGTATCAATGCTCTTAATTGTACAGGAGCAGTAGGCGGTGTAGTACACCAGATGATATTGATACACCTCTACCCTGTTCTCCTAATAAACACTCATGTGGTCAAGAGATATCACCAGCGTTTCCCAACCTCACCCCTACACATGCTCCTAGTACTTCTCCTTCTACTTCACTTCGAGTCACCCCGCCAAACCACTCCAGACTCCAATCACTAGTGTCTCCAATGGCAGCGAATGCTCCTCAGTCTGCAGAGAGTGCCAGTGCTTTCATTCTTCCGATCATGGATGAGACAGGAGCGATGATAGTTGCTGCAAATGAAGCAAAAAGGAGGAGATCTAGACGAAAAACATCAAAGCAAATTGTCCACTGGGAAGACGACATTGGAAGCAAGGCCACCGACCAGAGTCAGCCTCCTTACACTCCCACTTCACAACCTCCTCTCACAACATTGCCTACAGTGTCTGAAGAGAAGAGGACAAAGAAACCTCACCAGTTTCGACAGTTTCAAAGTGATTCAATCATACAATCTCCATCTGACTACCCTTCTGTTGGTCCACATCACAGTCATGGTATAAACTCTGGAAATCATGGGAAAGTGTCTGTGATAACGCTCCCAGAACCATTAGGGATTCTAGCAAAGCCAAAAAATCCTGGCCTACTGTGGAGAATACTAGGAAGAGCAAGTCCGACTATACCTGCTAGTGTACATATTGCAGCAATTCAAGCCACAAATTACATACACAGTGATAGTGAGCTCAAAATCAGAAAGGGACAACAATTGAAGGCACTCTATCATGTGGACGAAAGGGTTCTTGTTGAAACGCAGTTAGGTAGACATGGTTTCATACCATACTCTGTCTGTCGACTTTCACGAAAGTATTATGGACCAACCTCAAAACTGCTTCAACTCTCCTACTCTCAACTGTCGCCCGAAAACCTAGATCCGTTGCTAAAGAGTCACCAGATTGATACGAATGACAAGGCTATTGAGATGGTCGCTATCAAAGATCACAGAGGGCTTACTTCTGAAGAGCTCTCTGTTTTTAATGGAGACAAATTGCACGTCCTGTACTGTGACAATTCCTGGGTATACGCAGTAAGAGATGACTACAAAGCAGGTATGCTTCCACGCGGTGTCTGTAGACTCCCCCAGAACGCACATAAATATCTACATAGCACTCAGTCACAAGACAATGTTACCACTAGTAGTACCCCTCCACCACAGCAACATTCAAATGATAAGAGAGACTCTCAAACTTCACCGTACACCAGTAGAATACCACAACAAAAACAACAAAGACAACAACAACAACAACAACAATCTCAATCTGAGGATAGAGTTGGTAAAATTGTAAGCATAATACGTAGCTATGTCCCAAAGTCTACTCCGAACCCCTTCACAATCAGGAAAGGACTGAGGGTTAAAGTTCTTCACGAAAGTGGACAGCAACTTTATGTGGTAACTAAATCTGGTGTGTCATTTTGGATCCCAGCCTGCTATGTCCGAATTGCTCGCAAAAATTCTGACCCCGATGGATTTTTAGTTAGCTCATTCTTACAAGCATCCTCAAAAGGTTCGTATTCTACTTTGACTATGCCTCATCCACATCACGGCTCACCTTCAAGAAAAAGAGGATTTAGTTCTCATATTAATACCTACGATCAAGGATTATCAAAGAGTTCGATTCTATTCAACAGCTACTCCTCGTCTCAACCATACAGCCCCAGTATAACCACACCTTTACCAATGTCACAGAGACACTTTACCTTCTCCCAACCAAATTATCACTATCATCGTCAGCCCAAAAAGACTGTGTCGGAATCAATACTCTAATAATGTCACCTAGCTACAAGCTAAGGATATAGTCAATGTGATAGAATTCCATGGTAACATAATGAATTGATTGGTCAGTAATTAGGGTGTTGCCATAACTATTAATATATATCTCTATTGATACATGCATACATGTACACAAACGTATTATGACTACAATGTCATGTCATGCAGCTGTCTTGAATTAAATGTACACTATAGTTATTGTTATTTTATAGATTTTATATATAATAATGCACACTAACTCATGCATGCAATTGCAAATTCTCATTTAATTATTGATCATATCCAATAACTATACACGTGACATGAATCATTGGCGCATAATTGCATGCAAGTTGAATTGTACACACATTATTAAAGGTTATTAATTTTATTGACTAGAATAATACATTAGGCATTACATAATTATGACAGTGTTAATAATTATTGTTGCAGGTGTATATGCAGCTATTGTGTAAAAATTACAGGATGATTATAAATAAAAAATCAATGAAACAAATTTTTATAATAATAATTATTGATTGTTACTACGCAGCATGCTATAAATTATAAATGTGAAAATTCTTCCTCTTCTTCATCAGTCAGCACTTCGATTTGTGTGAGTTGGGTATCATCCATCTGCATATCAGGAGCAAAATCATCCGAAGAGGAAGAATCTGTACGATGATGTGCTGATCCATTCATTTGAGGTTTCTTCCCTAGCCGGAACAAGATATGAGGTGGCAACTGTGAGTCATTTGAGATAATAAGATCTGTTGCAGTTCCATTTTGTTGAACGAGATCTGTCTTTGATGTGTGACCGTTCTCAACAACAAAAGTGCTTTCTTCTTCAGCAATGCTCATCAGAGTGGGATCTGCAAAGCTGACGTTTGGAGATAAGCTGGTAAGTGGGGCTTTACTGTCATATGTGCTACTGTCCAGTTCAAATGAGTCATCCTTAGGTAGTAGTCCAACTGATCGCCGTATGGTGTTACTCTGTGCTGCACGACTCGTCATGTAAGTATTTTTTGTTCTGTTAGGATTGCCACTAGATCGCGAAGGCAATGAGGTGACTTTCTTCTTCTTACTGTTACGATAACAAGATAATAAGTTTTTCCATTCTTCACGGGCTTCTGTGCTCATCACACAGAAGAATAGAAACAAGACAAAGCCTTGAAATGAGGTAAGGATGACAAAAAACCACTGAAAAACTTCAGATGCTCTGTCGACGCTAAGTGCTGCAAATGCCCAGCTTAAACCAAACACAAACATCACACAGATTATGCTGGCCCCAGCTCTGATTGTCCCTTGAATGACCTCCTTCCTCTTTGTGGAGTTCTTTTTCAGCTTTCTTCGTGTGTGAGTAACAAGCACACTAACAACCATTACAAAGATGACAGCATTGAAGATAACAACAGCAATGATTGGTCCCAGAAATAGTCCAATCTGTAATCCAATATGGCTGAGAAAACAGCTGGAAAACAAAAAAGCTAGTGTCACAAATATCCATAAACATAACACAAAAGCATTATTACGATTATACACTTACTAGGCACGAGTTTCTTCATACAGTACCATATAATTGTTTCCAGTAGCAAGTGTTGTTAGACCAATGATAGGGAATAATATCGGAACACCTAAAACAGATCAAAAACAGACATGTGAAAAGAAAGAATTATGTTAATCAAACAACACTCAAACAAAAAATATTGTAAACTAAAGCTTAAATCACTGGACATTAAACATGAGAGACTTACCCCAGCATATCAAGGAGATAACTGTAATAAATGTTGTTGAAATTCTTCCAAAAACTATGATAAGTTTCTTGAACATGAGCACAGCTTCAGCTCCCATCCAGAACACAGAGGCCAGGGTGAAGTAGAGAATAAGACATGAGACAAACGTGCAAGCTATCTCATTTTCTGTTCTGTCCAACCCAACAAGGAAGATGAAGAGCATTCCAATCATAGCAATGCAGAGCTGAGCATGGAACTTGCTGGCATCATGTTGACGGATTTTCCTATATCAATAAAATTTACCACTAGAATGTTCAATGACATTATGCGTGGATATCTTACTTGAAGATCAACATTGTGAGCAGTGTGATGACAAGACTGACAATAGAAATGACTCCACCAGCAATGGTGATAGATTTCAGTGCAATTTGAACAGCTCGGCTTGGTTCACGAGCATTGATATTCTGGGAATTTTCAGAACAAATCACTTTCAATTCTTTTTATATACAATATTGTAGTCATTCACACTCGACTTACCACTAGTGCAGCAAAGTTAGTGAGATGGTCGCATTCACACACAATTTCACCACTCTCCTCATCCATGGATTTCAGCTCACATCCTTTGCTTGTCCAATTTCCTCGGCCGTCTGGATGTAGGGTGACAAGTGTGACAATTAGTGATTGTTGCTATTCAACATTTCAAACATTGTTACCTTTAGTGCCATTAAAGTCCCACGATACACAGATAGGATCAGACCAATTCTAAAATGAATGGTATACCAGCAATGGAATTTGTCATGAGAAGTTATTTCACTCAAATGCATGATATTGTACATTCACTTACCATTCCATCTTGAGCTCTAAAACTTTGCAAAGTGATTTGGACCTTTTCAGTCAAATTGTTGACTTTTTTACCAGGAATTGTAAACCCAAGTACAGCTGAATCAGCCACATACTCTGATTCATTAGCCAGTGTAGATGGAGGGGGAGAGAGTGGAAAGAGGATTGGTGATGGGTAGGAGGTGAATACAAGTCCAATTTCTGACTCTCCACTGATATTGAACACTTCTGGTGGAATTGAGATGGAAATGTTCACAGGAATGACAGTACTGTTATCATCATCTTCCATTTGTGGCATTTGGGTGGTTGTGACATTTGAAGAATTTTCTAATGATAGAACTGCAATTGAGTAGTATAGTGATTGGTGGATTTATGGGTGCAACTTGATTAATGTACAAACCATAGGTATAACTTCAAAATAGCCTGGCCCAAAAATGGAGGAACTGAATACCGTATACCGCTTAATTTTCGAGGTTACTTAATTTTCGCGGATTGTGCTATTGCAAATTTTCGTTGAATAAGTTTCGCAGATTGATATCATTCGTGTGCGCATGCATATGAATACGTAATTTTTCGTTGAACAATTTTCGCGGATAACGTTCGATCCGCGAAAACCGCGAAAGTTAAGTACCACGAAAATTAAGCGGTATACGGTATTGAGTTTACCTGGTATTGGAGGTGGTTCAAACGTTCTACCAAACATTAGTTCCATTAGAATGCCCTAATCATGAGCATAAGATATTGTACAGTACTTAAGTGTCATTATAATTATAGAATCTATTGCATGACAAAATAATATTGTAGTTCACTTACTCTCTGTGCTTGGAGAGCCAGTCCTTCTTCTCTGACAGTGAGATTATCAAAGTTCTGTTGATCAGCTAGGTTGCTTGCAATTGCTTCAAATGACTCAACAAGACTGGGGAAAAAACAAACAAACAAACAAACAAACAAACAAACAAACAAACAAAAAAACAACAACAACAAAGAACAAATAAAAACAATCAAGGAAATAATCCAAATTCCTTAGTGACTGACTAATTTAAACTTACTTTGATGAGCGCTCACGAACAACTTCTGGAGGCCAGTCAGATATCCCACTCAGCACATTCACAGTGTTCTTTGTAAACTATATTAGTATAAGTAAAAGTCACAGGATGAATCCAGATTTTGTACGTCTAACTTACACTTTCACTGATGTTTACTCGTCCAGCTTGTACCAAGTCATTCACACTCTCAAACACATCTGCAATGATATCCAAATTGTCTGTTGACCGTTCATCATCTTCATCTAAATCAGACACAATGCTGACAATGACATCACCAACTTCATCAACTCTTTCAGGTTCAAGCTCAGATATTGTCTGTAAAACAAGAGATTTAATTAAGTTAATAATTATGTTGCACCTAGATGTCAACTCCAGATCCATCTTTGATACATACCTTTGCAAGATTTCTCAGCTCTGCTGTGGTTTTGGTGACACATTCCAACCCATCATATGGGAGGCTGGTATTAGTAGGATGTAACCACTGTCGATGCTTAAAACATTTTCTTCTTGCCATTCCTTCATCACCTTGTGGCTCATAAAAACATTCACGTTCTTGTGTATATCCTACCATGGTTTCATTCCAGAAGTACACCCCTCGATCACCAGGTGATGTAAATATGTCATAATCACAAAATCCAGATTCTATGGACAAAAAGAGACAGAACTAATAAAGCAGACTAGTCTTCTATGTTGTTATTCTAGTTAATACAGAAACAAAGTACCTGAAAAGACCACCTCCATTTCAATGACCATGTCAGCTGCAGCTGCTGGCAGACTACCAGTGAACATCATCATAGCCATTTCAATCTTCATTGGTTGTACATTGTCAATACTGCATTCAATTCGTTGCCAGCCATTCATCAAATCTCTAGGACGACTGAAGATGAAAAGACCAAAATTTAATGCTTAATAAGTCCACCTATGTACAAACATACTTTGGTACAGTAGAACAGTTTACAGCTACTGTTCGGAGCTGTTCATCTGTTAGCATGTTGCTTAATGTATCAAGTAATGCAGTCTCAAAAATTGCAGTCACAAAATCATCTGAATTTAGAAACAAAGGATCCATGTCGAAGTTCTCGAACAATTCTGTTGAGAACCTGATGTAACGTCTTGTAGTTTGGCTGGGTTCTGACAACAATAACAGAAACTATAATAACTATTGCTCTATTCCTTTTTATATAACACTACTTAATTTAGTATTCTTACCTGATAGTGTAATATGAACATCAATGCTTCTGTTTACATTTTCATTTTTAGCCAAACACTTATATGAGCCACTAGCTACTGCTCCAATACCAACAGCTGCTCCGAGAGTGTCCACATCTCTTGTTCCTAGAATGACTGCACTTTCATTCAGTCTGTAGGCATATAACTGCCCAGCAATTTCATCTGGTACCATCACTTGAGCTGTAGCAGTAGGTTCAATTCCAGAGCCAGAAGCTGACTCAACGATATCAGACACATCCACAATAGTTGTTCTGTTGATTTCTACCACAGCAACGAAGCTGTTATCATCTAACAAGACAAACAATACAGTTTTACTGAGACAGTGTCATAGTGATATGCACATGCATCAGACAACCTTTACCTTCACTGTCAACTATAAACCAGGTCACCTCTCCTCTAAACTCTCCAGTGGACTCACAGAGGAGTTCAAATCTGCGGCCAGCATTCACTTCATAATCAGAAATTGTACTGTTTTGATATGAAGATTGGGCTATGCTAGGTGGAACACCAACAGCAATCTCTGGTTCTCCAGCTGTCCATGTTAACAGGCGGAAATTAAGGAAGAACAAATAAACAATTAATTACTATTAACTTACGTGTGCACTTAGTTCGGGCTTCATTTGGAACAAAACCTAAATCACACTCTGTTGGTTGTGTGTTCTGTAGTGAGATAAATTTAGATTTAATAAATTAAAATATCTTTTCATGCTGAAAATAATGATACCAGGTCTGGTCCATACTAATATATTTTTTGTATATACTAATAATTATGGCCAAACTTTGAGCAAAAAGCTTATTTTAGGAAATAAATTTGTAATGTCATTGCATTTGGCATAATTCAAATGACTATACTACCAACATACCACAAAAACTCCAAATGTGCTGAGATGGTTACATTTGCAGACAACGGTGGTCACATCTCTGTCTGTCACATTACACCCTGCACCATTCCAGTCTCCTTTGCCCCCTGCAGCACTTTGGTCCCAGAAGACACACTGTACTGGCTGATCAATAAGCATTACTTCAGAATTCAGCTGTAAAACAATGGTGATTTCAACATCATCAAATGTCAGGTTTTCATGGAGAATTGTAGCAGCTGCAAGTGTAGAGGCCACAGCAAACGTCTCATAGGAAATGTTGGGATTGGTGAACAACATGGAGTCTTCTGGCAGAGGGAAGAGGACAGAGGAGTCATACATGCCAAAGAGAACGCCAACATCATCTTCATTGAAGCTTGTCTTGTTGAACAGTTCAGGAGGTAGCACAATAGAGACCAATCCATTATTGAATGCTTCAGTGGTAGGGTCTCCTGCTGGGTCAATGGAGGTGCTACCTGAATCTAAATCAAGGGAGAGAAAGGGTAAATAATTATTAATTGTGCAGTTTTAATGTAGTTTACCTGAGTTGATACTTGTGATAGTATACTTGGCTCCAAACTGTTTTAATACATCAACACGTTCCTATAGTGTCAAACAAGCATCATAATGTTCAAAAACATGTATAATAGAGTAAGCCACTGATTATCAGCCACCATCAATTTCCAACATGAGCTATCTTTTGATACCAAACTTGAGGTAGTAGCACCCATAGGCAAGTCAAAAATCATGTTGGAAATTGACGGTGGCTGATAATCAGTGGCTTTCTCTAGTATGTTTCTTTCTCTACACATGATATAACCTACCTTCAACCCTGCGAACATCAATCCTTCTCCGTCAAAATAAACACTTTGATTGAATTCACCCATAGAAATTATAAGGTTTTCAACATAATCTCCCAGCACCTCTTCCACATACCCAGCAATTCTGTTGAATGAAAATGGGTTAATGATAAACTAAAACATCAGGGAGGGTATACACATACTCAGCAGATTGCTGTTGGAGTGTTGTTTGATTCCATCCTTGGAGGGTATCTAGTAGTTGGGTTATGTCAGATGCTTGGTCTTGATTCAATGTGCACTGCAAACAATTATATTATTATGGTGTTAAGTTGGCAATTATAATAAAATGCTTGAGTTCCACATACTGAAGCACATTCGTCAACTTGACGTAGAGTGTTTGTAATGCTGTTCAAGTTTTCTGGCATTTGATCATCAGAAGTTGCATTGATTGCAGCAATCAAGAGAGTTCCAGTGACACTATCAAGATTTTCAGGTGAGACTGAAATGCCCTGGAGTCGAATACATAGACCAGCATGAAAATGACTTGAAGATTTGTCGCTAACAAATTCTTTTAGTTGGGAAATGCATGGTTTACTTACGGTGAGGTTCGTTAGCAGAGAGGAAGTGTAAGTCAAACAGTCATCATACTGGACATCTTGCCACTTGCCATATTCATCACAGACTCTTCTTGCCATTGGTAGTGCTATTCCTTCCATGCCACCATACTGACAATAAATGGAGTAGTTCATACTTGCTTCCGTTCTTCTCCATTCATAGTCACCATACTCATTCGCAATAGTCTCAAAAGGACAAAATGCTACAAAACACACAACAAAATTCATAACTAGCCATGCATACTACAATACAGTATACAATCTTAATGTTTTATACCTTCACAATGGATCACAACATCACGCTTATGATCACAGGTGACCAGACCAAGAGTGGCAGTGCTGGAACAGTCCAGCAGTCGTGTGTCAGTACTCTCACAAGAGATCTCACTCAGGAAAATGGGTCCAGAACCAGGACTGTTCTCACGCAGTAGATACAATGCATCTGTGTGTGTTTATTCAGTGAATTAACACAAAGTCAAGCATCATAATCCCAAATGAATGAGCTATAATTAATTGTTTAATTGTTCTGACCTTCTCTTTCAAACTCCATTTGAGAACATGCAACTTCTGCATCACCATTACTGAACTGTACATTGCACACTGTTCCCCAAGCATTGTTCACACAAACTTCAAGTCTTCCCTCACGAACATTTGGACCATCTTCAAGACGAAGATCACCAGTTGAACATGTAACTTTTGGAGTGGTTTGTGGATCTGTACAGAAGAAATTTGTTGTTATTATGATATCATATCAAACCTTTGTTTACCTTGACAAGCAATATAGGCATTCCTGGTGAATTCACAGATGGGTCCCTGAACATCTTGGATGTTACAATCTTCCAAACTGTTCTCTTGACCAGTACATGTGATGTTTACACGATGTATGGGCAGCTGGTCTTCACTTGCAGGAGGGAATTGCTCACCACCAGCAATGGCACCTGAGATTTGTTTATCAAATCACAATCTGCAAAACAGCTATAGACTGGCTTTTCTTACCAGCACGAGCAAATCCCAACTGGTGGCAAGCAACAGATGCATCTTCAAACTGCCAGTAGTCCTCACACACTATACCCCATTCTCCATTGATACACATTTCTAGTCGACCAACTGCTAGCTCATCATTGATGTAGAAGGCATCATCCACTGTGGTTCTTCCNGCTACAACATAAATTATGTATATATAGTACCTATGGCCACAGTATGAAAGTATGTCATTACAATTTGAACAGTACCTTGAATGCTTCCTATGTGTAGTTTACCTCTCAGTTGGCTGCTCTCGGTTCCAGCAATCGACTCGCCAGTAAGCTGCTTCTACAGTTACTAGCGCCTCCACCTCCTTCACCGTATGTTGGTACCATCGTTACTGACCAAGAAACGTAAGCTGCTGATTTGTACGCTCACTCACACACCTAAATACTTGTGTGAAAGGGATCACATATGTGTTCACATTTGCACACACTGACAGGGACCAATTGCATCCTCCAGCCACTCCAACTACGCGAGTGAGTTCTGTCATTCTCCCTCCTTCCTCTCGTGAAGCTGCCTCACTCCTCGTCCCACCTCCTCATAGTCCAAGGATCAACCTCAGACCGCTTGGCTCTTACTACAATCTCATGTATCTGAGCCTGGGATGCTTCTTAGCTTGGTTGCTCTCTCTACCAATCTGGTTGGGGTTGCTACTCTTATTGTGCTTTCTATTCCTCTATTGTGTTTTCAGTTACATCTTCACTAAAGAACATAAAGCCAGGTCGAACAAAATCAAGTAATAGACAATCATCATTTTAGTATTTTGATATACATTAAACCTTGTAATGCTCATGATAATTAATGATTAATTTTTGCTGACAGTAGAGATCATTATTATGCACAAGGGGTTAAAATTTTTAGTTGATTAGTAGGAAATCAAAAGTCGTATACGCGTAGGTGGACACTCAGCATATAAACTCGATCGAGCTGCAAGACGACTTGCCTCTAATTGCAGACCAAAGGAGTGCCCAGCTATACTCCATCAAGCGTACCATGAGCCATTTTCTGGGCTTTGTTGACTGAAAGGAGAAGTAAGACCATTATTTCTATTTAATGCACACCAATATAGACAACCTTGTTCTCAATTGAACCTGTCCTCAGATATACTGACTGATCCACCTTCATGATAGCCCCCAAGAATCGCCTTGTATTCTGATTTCTATTTTTCCCTCCGACTGAACTAATAATCACAAATCTCAGCAATACCATGTATTGCCTTCACTGGATGCTGCCAGTCTTATTTGTACCCAAATCAGCATGTGCACTGGTTACTCAAGATCAAATGCTCGTAATTATTTTGTATCTACTAGCTTTTTTTCTTGAACGTCGACCGTGTCTGCTTTGTATTATTGTCTTTATTGTTGCCATCATTGTTGTGTGCTATAGTGGCCTAGGACAATGCATATTTTGTCAGTGGGGCTTTTCAAACTTTCTGACATCATCTTGTGAAGACTAGCAATTTGTTTCTGTTTCCTTTTACTTTCTCTTGTTACCACTCGTACGCTGAATCGAGTTAAAATGTTTACTGTATATTAATTCTGCTCTTTTGTTCCACTGAAGCTGTTAGTTTTGAATGTTCATTAATATACATGTACATCGATGCTGCTCATTCTTTTTTTATTTATATGATACCACTTCCACAGTAATGCTGATAATATAATATATGCATGAAGGTAATGAAGTTGGTGCAAATCATTCGTGCAATTTTAGTTCATGTTATATAAATATGTTGAACTGCATGGTATAATAATTATGCTCTTTGCTGATTTGTTTGATACACCATAGGTCAAAATAGTTATAACAGGTAACATTGATGGGTGTTGCTCTGCAAGTGTGAGGGGCTGGCTTTGTGAGACTAATAACATACAGGGTACTATACCCAACGGTACACTAGGAAGTTTGATGTGTCGCAATATTTAGCAGCAAATCCTTTCCCATCTGGTGTAGGATCAGTGAAAGCAATCTTGCTCTTGGCTACAATCTTGCCAGGTGAAAAGTTTGTTCTGTAAAGAAACAAACACATCAACAGTTACTGTTTATCAACACATCACCTACAATAATACAGCAAATATATACTACAGCAAATTCCACTTTGTAACAAGTGGTCACAGGCAGTGATTTGTGTAGAGCATACTCAATCCAGAGAGGCAGTGGTATTAGGGGAAATCTCCCTGTCTTTGAAGTCTATTTAAGCTTTACATATTAGGTACAGCTGACACATTGAGAGTGAACCAACCTGACAGTGTCTAATAGTCTTGTGCCTACACCCTTCCTCCTGTAGGGGGCTGCTACCCACACTCTGTTAATGCCCAGTTCAGCAGGTTGAGGAGTAGTACTGTTATTGTAAGGGAAGACAATGATCAGTGACCACAATGTCATAATCATATCTTTATAGTAGAGACACATGGTCTTCACATGCTCTCCAAATACAGTGATAGTGATAGTATTGAATACCTAGCCTGGTTGCCAGGCTTTCTCCCTGAATATTCTTCGGGAGAGAGCCTAGGAATGAGGCTATTGAATACCTGCAAAGCCAGGAAGAGAGAGAATCAAAACTGTCCTGCTTGCATTCACTATCAGTCAGTACTTGGTATCCCTGACAACAAGAGAGCAAGTGAACTAATAATCTATGAATAGATGAACACACTCTCTTCTGACCTCCAATGCTTCCTCGGCGACCACACAACCCATGATTCTTTTCTGGGCAGATATGTATAGAAATACCTATGTTCAGTGTGTGCATAATAGGTGGCTGAGTTCATAACACATCCTGAGTATGTAAACACACCACAACTAATGGTCAATATAAAATTCACGGTTAGTAAAACAGCAAACTAACAATAACTCCTTTAGCTTTAATTGCTTGCTAATTAATTAATAATCACCATTTTCTCACTCACATATCTTTCTCCGATATGTCAATTTCAAACTGCTAACTTACACAGCTAGTATTTTCAAAACGGATGGTCAAGAGGACAATGATCCTGTGTTTGAGTACACCCACACCTATTTCATGAGTACCTACCTTGTGTTTATTACCACGGGGTGTAGTTCCAACTGCATACCCAAGTTCAGAGTCCATGATTCTAAAGATGTCTTCAATCTAAACACACACACACACACACACATACACATACACACACAGTGTGACACACTTTCACAATAAAGTAACCATGTTGTTCTTGAACAAACAACAAACCTTGTTCAAGTGCTGTTTTGGGTCAGTGGGTAGGACAAGGATGATCCTACCATCACCAAACAACTGGATAACTCTCTCCTTCTTCCAACCCTACAATGGTGGTGTGTATCATAGTATAACAAGTTGTACAAGTCCAGGGTGACTCAACACTTACAGGAAAGTTGATGCCATTGACAAACTTCTTGTGAAAATGGATGTGCTCCATCTTGTCTTCTGGTTGACCTTTATTGTACACCATACCACACGTGGGACAAGACACAGGACCAAAGTCCTTCTGTCCAAGATCCTAGTGGTAGAGTTAGTAATAGAAATATAATGCTTAGATCATGCATGGTGCACAGTACTTACAAGATAGAGCTGTTCATTGTTCTCTTTTTTAACTCCTTTTCTGGTCTTTCCAGTTTTAGCTCGCTTAGGGGGCTGCTCATTGTGTTCAACTGTGTGTAATGAGTTCCTCTTTCTCTTCCTAAAACACATGAAAACATACGAGTCTCAAATACAACACTGTGCACTAATTTAAGTACACACTACCTTTTTTCATTGTTTCTCAGTGTTCCATCAAAGGGTAACTCATTTTCACTGTCAGTAGGAAACAGCCTTCTTGCTCTACAACCACTTCCACTAAGGGATTTATCCAGTGGAGTGTCAGTGTCATTTTTGAATGGTGAGCTAACTTGGGGTGTTCTGGGTGTTTGGGTTCTAGACTCGGTACAGGTATCATAGACTCTGTCAAGATATGTTAGTATGTCCATCTGTTGAGACTTTTGTGTGCTTGACTTGTTACATTTAGGTGCTTCAGCACATGTTGGTGGGACAGAGGTTTGGTTAGATTCCGGGTATGTCTGTTTCAGTGGCTTTTCATCAGACAAAGTAGCACTAACCTTTTCAATGCAAAGTTTCATTTGTTTGTTGTGTGGGGTACAACATAGCAAAGATGTCTCCAAGCCTTCATCTGCTAACACAGAGTCTTCTTGGTCCCACACCTGGTCGATAAGAGCAACCCAGTCAACTTTATCCATCTTGGCCATGGCAAAACAAATACACCCTGAGAGCAGTTGGTGGTCCACACTAGCTGGGCAAGTTTTGGCGCGTTTTGCCGCCATTTGTTTCGATCAGGCGTGAGCATGCGCAAATTAATTAATAATAGTGCGGATGGGTGCGGCACGTTAATGAATATCATTGTACCATTAATTTTATTGTTCATCAAAAGGTGAGCATTGGAAGTTGAGACTGAGACTATTATAATCATTGAATCTACATTAGTAGGACTGACTAAGAGACTAGTTCTGTTGAGCAGTTGTGCATCTCATTTATTGCAGGTTTTGAGAGTGACTGAAGTATTCTCACAACGCAAGTTGTCATGGCTGATACTGATCCCATTGCCCCACCACCAACAGATCCTCCTGTACCGGTTGCAGAAGTATACCCTCCTCTTCCTTCAGAAGAGCAACCTCCTCCAGTTGAAAAGCCCCCAATGGAACCAGTAGGCCAACCTGTATGTACAACATGATTTACTGAATAAGACTGAAGTTTAAAGCTATTGTAGTACAGTTTTGCTATGGTTTTACATGAATCTTGGTTATTAGTATTTAGTATTTTTGTTTGTATGCAGCAACCTCCACCACAGCAGACTACAGTGGTTAAGGTTAACCCGGTTGTCACCCAAGCACCGGCTGCAACTCTACCAACAAAATTTGGAGCTACTCCTGTGACATTCACTGATAGTAATGGACAACAGGCAAGTCTTTGCATGGAACACCTAGTTTAACATCATCTTACATAATGTCTCATTATACATATTATCAATATGATTGTATAACTTCAACTAAATTTGGATATTTTACTATTATTATGCAGGTAACAACTCAAATACAATACATGAGCGGATTGCTCACATATGCTATTGCTGGAGCAATTTGCTTTTTCACTGGATGTATTTGCCTGGTCCCAATTCCCTTCTGCATTGATGCAACAAAAGATGTTGTCCATTTCAACCCCAATGATGGATCTGTATTAGGTGTATACAAGCGATTAAATTAGACACTAAAATAACATGCATTTTTATTGAACTATAATATGTGCAAAATTCAGAAGTGTCAGGAATGCTAATTTTTGTGAACAATACCCTTTATGTGTGAGTTTTCGATCGTATCCCACCACAATCACGTGTCATGAATAGTGGCCGGCGCGGCTACGCATGCGCATTATTATGTGTGTTGTCGCTGCCACGCCCAATTTTTTGGGGCGTGACTCGTGCAAATAGGTCCGACAAGAGGTATTTGAGGTTCTTTTCAGTTTTCTATCTTCAAGATTAGACTCTGATCGTTTTGTTAATCATGTCTGCGGAGGCTCCCCCACAACAGATTCCCCCACAACAGGTATAGCATGGATAACAAATCATCAATGCATGTCATCATGATAATATCACAGTCATACAAGCCTGCAGAATTAAACAAAACTGAATCAAAAATAGTTTTGAGGTTTATGCTGTTACTGAACACAGTAGATTATGATACTGTTACAAGAGTGAGTGTAGCGCACGGATTGTAACAATGTTTGTACGACAGAGACTTAGATGGCGCCATGATTCTGCTAATTAAAACTGTTTATCAAATTCATTGCTTGATACATTCGCACGTACAATGTCATGTATCATGGATAATATCTATGCACGTACGTTTCTGTTGTCTCCACAGGCCTCTCCCTCCTCATTTTTGGAAGGAGGAGCCAAGGGATGAGACTAGCTTATCATAGAAACTTATAATTATTAGAACCGATAATGTTGCTATTAATGAATGAGTACGAGTGCATGCTATAAAAATATTTTTTAATATTTATCTGTAGACAACTGTGGTGGTGGCTGCTCCAGCCCCACAACAGGTGATTCAATTCCGAGATGCTCCTGNGACCAAATCCTCTCGGCTTTGAGATAGTATCATGAGTTTCTATGAGCCTATGAATATCATTACTGTTTTAGTGTGATCCCCGCCCACTCAAAAACCTCTAACCTTAATGAGTATCAGGCAGTCTCTGGCAGACTGTATATGCAATCTAGCTCATCTTCTCCCTTCCAGTCTCCTCTTGCCAATGGCCTCCAGGTGGTGGATCTCACTCAGGCCCCTCTGTGAGTTTTTTTTGTGTTTGAAGTGAGGAGACAACTTGAAGAAATCGGAGTTTGAGTAACAAACTGATAGTCAAGCTTACATGCAATGTGTATACACTCCACATGACGACCTTTACCAGCGTGTTGACTCTCGTGAAAAATTTCTAAGTCCCAAAAGGGTGCGTCAGATAAAAATTAGCTGCCCGGAGGCGCGCGCTAAAGGTGCAATGACGAGTATACTCGTCATCCGTATTTCGCGTGCATGCAATAAATGACGAGTATACTCGTCATCCGGCTGTAAAGTTAACCGTAGTACAAAAAAGGGGTGTTGCCAGATAAGGAATTGCAAAAGGGGGCCGTTGCCCACAGTGTGTAAACACTAATTTAAAATTTAACCCTTAGCTCAGTTGAGTATGAAATGTCTCTGCGTACACACATAAAATGAGAGTGCTAAATTGACACACAAAATGTGTTATCTCAATGTCTCCAGTTTTAGCACAACTACACACGTGCTGATTTTAGTGTGTTAAGTCCAAAAGCGTGCCGATTTGAGTGTGCTAAGCCCAAAATTGTGCTGAATTGTGCTATGCTAAAAATTTCACTGTTTCCAATGCCCCCACAAAACTATAAATTTACCTAACTTAAAAATAGTTGTTTTTTTTTTCAAATTTACAACTAAGAAAAATTACTTGATGATAAAAATCAAGGGTGTACATGTAACTGTGATACAATGAGTATACAGTGAGTGAGAAATAATTGAAGATTATTACATCATGACATATTATGTTACTGAACAATGAACCTTGATCTTGACATAGTCATGTTGTCTAATTTTGACAGTTATTGCCAATGCTTTCAGTATGGTTTAAATCAGTTCCACTAAAGTTTCTCTTGATGCAAAAGACCACCATTGACAAGCTGTACAATTAAGAAGAAATAATCATTATGTTATAGTTATTATACACATCTTTCCGTGTGTATGGAAGTATATTACTGCACGAGGGCATTATTCCATACACACGGAAAGACGTGTAATAACTGATTTGTAGCCCACAGAAAGCAGTAGACTTCATTGCTAGCTATATGCTAGCTAGTCGTTTACAGGCTACATATATATCATTTACAATTAAACCAGTTTGAAAATGAGAACCCTTGATTACCAGAAGAGCACTGGATTCAAGGCATGGTTTGTTGAAATTTGACTAGCTAGTCTAGGCTAGTACGATACAAGCAACTACAAATCTGTAGCTATATATATAGCTATGGAGTCTCTTGGCAGGCTAGCGAGACTAGCTGGAGCCTTTTCTGTTCAAAAAAAGCAACGAGAAATTTGAAAATCCACCAGTGAACAAACAAAATGGCAATCGGATTTAGTTTGTGTTCATCACCAAGTCTTTCTCAACTGAAGCTTGACTCCAGTGTGGTGAGTATTCTTGTATACGTACGACTGTAGCAGTTTGGTAGCTAGTTATACAGCTAGAGAAATGCTGTACTCTAAGTAACCACAGTACACAAACCACAGTGCAATATTAGTGATATACGCCCTGACCATGCACATGTACCGTGCAATATCACATATATACGCACTGTCGGCACTTTGATCTATATCACAAGTATAGGCTACAAAAGGCTATTGTAATTTAGCACACAAAGTACATGACACATACATGTGACTATACACACTAAAAAATGCTCACACAACACACAAACTTGCTTACCTATAGTGCAAATCGAAGGGAGCACACAACTTAGTTTGAAAGTACTGTATACTTGCGGGTGAACAGGCTGTTGTTGTCACTAAGTAGCAAAATGATTTGAAGCAAACAGGGGCAATGCCTGTATGGGGTATAGCTACATCATACAATACTATGGCAGACAATCTATATTTTTTTTACCTCAAATATATCTTGTGAGGATATCACTTTGAAGTTCAATCAATGGGCAAACTGCAGCTGTGTGTGGTAAAATTACCATAGCTAGGTATAACCCATACTGACAAAATGAATAGTTAATTCAGTTTTCTTACCTCAAACATGGAACTTTGGGTAGCAGGCATTCTTCCTTTTCTAAAAATAAGTTCTCTAGCCATTCTTTTGCCATTTTACGCTTCTAAAACCAGTCTTTCAGTGTCTCTCAAAATTTTTCCCAGCAGCTGCTCAGCTAAGTTTAAAAATGAGCTACTGAGCATGCTCAGTTATGATCTGATATTCAAATGAATGCTCATAAGTATTCATAATTTAGCATAGGTTGTGCTAAAATAGCACAAAATAGCACAATTGTGCTATTTTGGCTAATTCTCTCAGAAAATTGTGCTGTTTTGATGTGCTATTAGGTAAAAAATAATGATTTAACATAAAATCGTGCTGAATTTTGTTGTCAATCAGCACAAAACATGCTAAATCAGGCTTTTTTGGCACAGTTTTGCTGATTTGACACAGTGATGGTAAGCAAAATAGCACTCTCCTTTTATGTGTGTACTTAAGACCCGGCATATCAAAAAATTGCAATGCTTTATGTCAAGTTAAGCTTTACAACCACAACTTGTAACAAAACATGAACAAAACATGGAAATGTGGTAAAAAATGAATATTAATCACGTATAGTTTGCATACTAATCAGTTCACATAAGTTTCTAAATTTCAATACATTTTGATGTTAACTGGATACTACTTTTATTCTTTGTCTTAGTTTGCTGATACACACAGCAACAAGTTTAATTCCTATCACCAGCACTAGTCTGATCACCATATTTCCTGTTCATATTTTGCTTTAGTCACCGCCATACACCAATATTGCACTTATACAGTTTCTTGGATCTTCTGTTCTTTGTTATTACCATCATTTTCATGGAGTGAACTTATAACAACTTTGCAATGTTGAATTGGGTCAGAGTGAGATTTTTCAGCACTACTAATCAGAGATTTTGGCTCAGAATTCATAGATGGTCATGACGGCCATGCTGATACGGTCTAGTTTGACTGTGACAAGTAGTGACAGTGGATAAAATGAAAACAGCTAATAACTTAGAATACTAAAACTTGGTGACTTAAACAATATAAACTGTAGTGAAGGCTTCTTTTATGCAGGGCGCCGCTGATCAATCAGTCATCACTATGGTATTCAAGCTAACCCTCAACAGTAGGTCTCAGTACCCAGTGGCAACGCTGGTATCAAATCACAACTCTATCCAATTTAGTATGTGGATTTACAGTTGGAAAATCTTACTTGTCATTGTTGAAAGTAATCTTTAGTGATTGATATAAACTTTAGGGTGATTTTGCGGACCTTAGTTTAACTGAAACCTCCCGCTTTCTTGGCATCATCTTGCTGCTCATTCATCACTCTATTAAACGCCACCCGTACCTAATGAATACCGTTAGCAAAAGAGCAGATACTTCCTGTTTTGTAGACCCACCTCCTTATCCACATCCTGCTCATATAGGCTATTGTATTATGTAGAACTGAAGTGGTCAGACATTTTGCGGTTTTGCAGACCTTAGTACCACAGTTTAGTAGTTATGTTTGACATCAAAATAATCACAAAAGACTGAACTTTGATAATCAGGTCATACTTTTCTGGTATGTTAAATTGAAAAATTATAATACAAAATAGTGCTAAAACCAAATCACTTTTAGTATCATGCAATACTTTCACACACCCACTACAAGCATACTACAACACAAATTAGAATATGCAAATTAGGCTACTCTGCTTAACTTGACAAAATTTTTTGATATGGGTCACCTTGAAAATGATTGAAAATTTGCCCAAATTAAAATTCAGATCTACAGGATATCAAATAGCTTTTCCCAATTTTTTTGCTATACAACAAATTTTTGGCCTTTCGTTTTCATGTTACCAAAATCTTATTCCAAAATAATGAATATTCATGCAAATAATGATTGGTCAATGAAACACCTTAAACTAATTAGGCGGAAACCTTAGAAGGTTGCTATGACAACCAAACTTTTTCAGCAGATAACTATCATCATGAACCTCTATAATCTTGATTGGGGTTATCGCTGATCGTATTGTTGATAAAATATAACCGAGAAGGAGAGAACGGCAGGTGTGCATTATATGGAAAAGGCTGCATATCTTTCATCCAGATCAGTATTTCTGAACCCCAATTAAGATTTAGAAATATGTATATGAAAAAAATATTTATACAAAAATTGATTACCATAGCAACAGGGTAACATTTCCGCCTAATTAATTATTCATTTTTTGCTGATTCAGCAAATATGGAACAGTCTCATGACCAACTTTTGACTCAAGGATGTTTGAAATATCCCGAAGAGTCTATACCTACGTTTCCATAGTTACTAATTAGTTAGTTTAAAAGTTATGACCATTCTGAATATTGATGAGATTATTTTACTATACATTAAAAGGTATGCTGTTGACCCAGGCCTTAAGTGCACAGAGGTGTCTTTCACTGTGCTGTGACATGTGTGACCAAATTTGCGAAAACCGACCAGGTAGTACTTTCCGCGAATTTTGAGTTAGCAATTGCAAAGTAATCTACGTCATTGCAGCTAGCTATATTCCAAATTTGAAGCGGCTAGGCGCTATAGTTTTGGAGATATGAGCTCAAATATACAGACCGTTCATTCCAATTTTACTCGCTAAAAACGTGAGCGAATACGTTGCTAAGTGCGAGTACACGAACTCCGTATACTATCCGTGTTACAAATAATTTATGTTTGTGGTACAATTTTCATGTAGTATCAGAATATGCATGAAGTAAGTCGAAGCGCTAGTTAAAACTTACTTTTGGAGCTTTTTCAAAGACACAGAAGACCAGAGAGCCTTCCAGGAGGACTCACCAACGAGGTAAGTAATTCTACTAAGTAGAATAATGTAGCGGGTGGGCTGTAACTAGAGTAACTAGGCTATAAATGGCGCAGAAATAAGCGCCCAATAGTAAATGCATGTATGTATACCTATTCTAACTGTAGAAAATAGTTTAGCTAATACTTACTACCCATTGAATCATTAGCGCTTAGCTTCTATCTCCCACAAATTTCATTGTAAACTTATAATACACAATGCACACAACATTCATTCATTATTATGCAGATAAACAGCTCCTGGCATAGCCCAGCAATTCTGCAACACTGTAGGCCGTCTTCTGATGATCTTTAAGAGATTTCTTTCTGCTGGAAGTGTTTAGTTCATGAAGAATTCACTGTTTTTTGTTTGAAATTAAATATGCATTATTATAATGAGATGCACAAGCAGCAGCTGCATCGTGTACTTTATCAGAATTATTAATCAATGAACATAGCAACATATCCCGTGTACTAACGGGAAAGAAGCTAGCCATGGCTGACATAGCTGCATTCAAGCGCTCATATCTCAGCAATAGAAGCAGCCCCACCCGTAAAATCTCGTCTGCAGCTCGCCAAGGTATGCCCCTCCCCTCTCGTGCAAAAAAATCAATTTCGCGCGCGCGTCGCGAATTACACTAAAACCGCCGATTACTACAAACAAAGTTTGGTACTATATACCTGGTCGGTTTTCCAAAATTCGGTCACATGTATTACGATGTCATACACACACTGACTCTAGCCTGCGGAGGGTGTCAGAGCTGTTAACTTACTAGTCAATGGTGCAAGCAATCAATTTAGATTGAACATATAACAAGCATAATTATATTTAGACCTTAGTCACATAAAAATGAAGTAGTCATGTGTAGAAATTGTATACTACTGAGCATGCTCAGTAATGATGTCATTGTGTGCTTCAATTAGAAAATATGCTTTGCAAGTCTTGCTGCTTTTTCTTTGCCTTTGCTATGGTACTACGGCGTAACCATAGATAACGCTGCCATAGATCGTTACAACAACTCTTTCTTACACTGTCATAATTATGCAGCATTTGAAGTATCTATATAGCTACTTAAAACAAAATTCTCTCAGAAGAAGTCTGTTAAATTAGATCAGTCAGTCTTGCACATGATATAAATCAGGTCCATTTCAGCTAATGTGAGAACCACTTGATTTGTTAGACTGTTTTAAGATTAAATTGTATATTTTTAAAAATTAATTAGTAGTTTTTAAGACAGTGATCTCAAAACCTCCACAATTCAGTCGTTTTTTAGATCGCTCGGGAATTTGTTAAGAAAATATTTAGCC